>JAJIBD010003379.1:0-123142 GCA_021461705.1 Cryptotis parvus | reverse complement strand
TCGGATCTCCTTGAGCAAAGCAATATCACTAATCTGGTAGACAATTTTACTTTTCGTGTCAGTGTAGGAAAGTTCTCTTTTAGTGCCGCTTTCTTCTATTTATTATTAAAGCAGTAATTGTGTAAAATCTTGGGAAAGATGGATAGGTATAAGGGAAGCTGAGCCATAATTCTAGCACCTATTGATCAGCTTTACTAGCAGTGAGCAATGTGTTAACCTTCCTTGATTTTAGAATTGTGCTTTAGATTTTTAGGCATTTTATAAAAATAAACAGGGATGGCCCTGAAGAAGAATAAGAGATGGAGCATGGGGAGTATAACGTACCCCAGTTTCCCGGGCATGTGAGTGTTGAGGGCCAATCCCCACTTGGCCTTTAGGTTTTCGTAGTAGGCGGGCGTGGGAGTTGCCTGGGAATGCCTTGGCACCCTCCAGATCCAGCAGGAGCTGTGCCCGGAAGCCCCTGTGAAGACAGACGGATTTAGGGGGGAGCTAGAGGGAAGGAGCCAGGATGCCCCCAAAAGTGAGGGGTTTCCAGGGAGGCCACCCTCTGCTAATTGGCGAAGTCCTTCTTCACCCTTGGCCCCCTCACAAGCCCAGGGAGCACTCACTGCCTTGTCAGATCAGCAGGGGCGGCTTCCTGTCCTGGTCACTCTCAAAAGGCCTCTGAGGAAGGGGATGCTGAGGAAAGACCTGTGGAGACTACCATTTTGCTGCCAGGTCCTCCACACCATGGAGGCTGTCTGGGAGTGTGTCGTCCCTGCAGCTGTCTCCTCTCCTGTCCAGGGTCCCAGAGAGGAAGAGAGAGACACCACGACGGTTCCGGGGTCACTGGTGGGGTTCTGTCACCTCCTCTGCCAAAAAAAAAAAACTTTGTTTTTTATTTTTATTTGCTTGGTTTTGATCCATATCTGGTGACACGGTTTACTCCTGGCTCTTTGCTCAGAGGTCACTCCTGGCTCTGGTCTGTGATCACTCCTAGTGGACTTAGGGGGGACTCTCTGGGGTTCTGGTTTTGCAAACCCAGGTCAACCACATGCAAGGCAAGTGCCCTCACTGCTGTGCTATGAGTCCAACCCCTGTTTTCTAAAATACCATCCACCTCCCATAGAAGTCAGACAGTGCCCAGCGGCCAGTGACACAGGAGCGATGCTCGCCTGCTCGGGTGCCACCTTTCTGCCAGTGCTGACCACATGTCCACTCTCTTCCAGGAAATACTGTGTCTTCACCATCAAACCCTTCAACTGCCCGAGACCTTGATGACGCCCTGTGGTGCCGGCCGCCTCTCTGATGGTAGGGGTGGCCCTTGCTCCTAGGGTCCCAGGGTCCTGGGTGGGCAGCACCAACTACACTTTCCTGGGCCTGTGGCTGATCCAGCCTACGGGGAATTGCTGTTTCCCCTTCAGCTCCCCAAAAGCCCCCCAGCATCTTGTTTCTCTCCCAGATGTTCACCAAGGGTGCCCTGCCATCGGACATGCCCAGGCTCCCCTTGACCAGCCTTGGAAATGGAAGGGTTGGGAGACTGGGCTTGGGTAATGGAGAGCCACCACTTGGGTTTGGGGTATCATTGCTAGAAAATTTAAATATTCTGGTATTCAGTCCTTGATAGGTTTCACAACTTGGTGAAGAGCCCTGGGGAAGGGGCAAGTGAAGGGCTGCTGGGAGTGAACCACGTGTGTTTGGGGACAGGATCTGGAGCTCGGAATAGGGCTCGAGGAACAAGGACCATGCCTGGTGTGTGCAGGCTCCGAGCTTTATCCCTGTGTCGCCAGGGGAGCTTATAGGCACTGCATTGCCGGTTTCTGGATAGCCAGGAATGGCCCGGCCCCTTTTAAACAACAACAACAGTAATAATAAAATATTCACAAGCATGAATGAAAATGCACAAGTTAAATGAAAGGCCCAGACCTTTTCATTTAGCTCTCCAAGATGTTTTAAAGCAGCCCCTTGTATTCTGAAACGGTGCTCCCATAGAGTCTAGAAAAAGAAAACTCTACTTCAGGGCAGTTTTCTATACTTTGACCCGTTTCTGGGCTTTGTCTCTGCAGCCCAGAGTGTGAGTGCAGCTCCTTGTGCCCTGCCCCCTCCTCCCTGAACTCATGCCTGATCCCGGGATGGAGATGCTCATGCCAGGCTCCGGTGTCCGAGGGCATCCTAGTCCATTCTTGGCTCTCCGTGCCAGGCTCCTGTGTCCAAGGGTGTTCTGTCCTCAAGCAGGGGTCCAGGAGCCAAAAAACTCTCTCTCAGACGAAATCTGTACTAATGAACCAGGGACCAGAATGGGCACTTCCGTGATCCATTGGCAGCGCTGAGGAAGTAGAGACATGCTCCCCATTCAGGGGGCACCCCAGAGTGAGCAGTTTCAGCTATTCTTGCTGTCTGTCATTTTTCTGCCGAACCGTCCCTTGTCTCAAGAAAACCCAAGTAACTGGATAGTCATGCGAGGCTTCTGGCAGAGGCACAGGCTGCTGGGCTACTCGCCAGCAAGTTCCTCTCTTTGAAGACACGGATCAAAGAAAGATGAAGTGGGGAGACAGCCCCACCCCTCTAAGTCTTATTCCTATGTTCCATTCAAATCTTGTGAGCCTGATTTCTGTGGGGGTCTGGGCTTCAGAAATTCTCTCTCTCTTTCTTTCTCTCTCTCTCTCTCTCTCTCTCTCTCTCTCTCTCTCTCTCTCTCTCTCTCTCTTTCATGAATGTCTCTGCACCTTGTTAAACCAGATTTGGACCCTGGCCTGTTCTCCTGCTTCCAGTGCTGCTGAGACTTCCAGTTTCCTTGCTCATTAAAGCCAGGAGAATCTGGCACCCACCAGTTAGGCATTGTCAAGGATCTGGGACTGGTGTGAGCCTCAGCAATCCCACACTCTTATTGCCGGGAAGGGGAGTTGGCTGTGGCAGAGCAGAGTGAGCACTGGAAGAGGAGCCCGGGACCTTGCCCCTGCGCACCACCTGCATCTGGGCACGCCTGTGATTTCTCTGACATTCTTTTCCCTCCAGCCGTCAGGTGGGTGTTTGGGCCCAGACCTTTGCTCAAGTATTTTGCAGTTCCAGAACCCCAAGGAAATGAAGTCAACACTAGCCCATTGACACCCCATGTTTCACAGACCCAACTCTTTCCCATGACAGTCAATGGCGCTGCACCAGGCAGAGCCCAGCCTGGCTGTATCTAGAGGGAGGTGCTAGCCTCCCGGGAGTTCACATTTCCCAGTCGGGGAAGTCGGGCTAAAAAGGACATGATTTTAAATTACCGGAAAGGTTAAACAAGACAATCCCTGGCACTTAAGAGTGTGCCAGACACAAAGTAAGTGCTCAGTGAAATGCGAAGATTAATGTTCCCAGGGACTTCCATAAGGTGATGCTGAGATAATAAATAGCGTCGGTTGCTGTGCAGAAACCAAGGTGGGAATGGAATTGAGACTCCAGGAGCAAGATCACATGTATCTAATCCTGTGATGTTCTTGCTCTTTTGAGAGGGGGCTTGGGGGGACACCTGGCTGTGCTCAGGCTCTTCCTGAGCTGAGCGACTCATGGCCATGCTTGGCTACCACACACAGTGCCGGGATCACACCAGAGTTGGCCAAAGCAGCTTCTTACGAGGGCAGGTACCTTCCATCCTGTCTCTCGCTTCAACCCACGTGGTTCACATGGTTTTCAGCAAAATGGTAGTGCTCCACTATTAATAGATACGGTGGCTTCACTGGCTAGTGGACGGCCATGTGAGAGAAGAATGAAGTTTGACTCCTGCTTCGCACCGAATGTTAGCATCAATTCCATATGATTCAGAGTGTGAAAGGAAAAATATTATTATTTCTGAAAATGGGTACTCTGTAATGACCTGGTGATTCTGGCATAGGCAAAGATTTCTTAAGCAAATCACACACAGAAAATTAACCTGAAAGGAAAAGAATGAAAAAGAAGAAAGGAAAAAATATGACAGGTTTCATCATATTTAATAATCTCTCATGTGCTGGGAGCAATAGTCCAGAGGGTAGGATGGTCGCCTTGCACACGGCAGACCCAGGTTGGATCCCAGCATTCTATGTGGTCCTTTAAGCACCACGAGGAGTGTGATTCCTGAATGCAGAGCTAGGAGTAGCCCTTGAGCATCTCCAGGTATGACCCCAAGAGCCAAAAATAAATATCTGTTCATCTAAAGAATGCCATGAAGATAATAAGAAGGCAAGCCTCACTATAAGAGAAGAACTCTAATACATTTGTCTAGCAAATGCAAACCCTCTCATAGACACGGTACAGACTTGAGCAGAGCACATCATAGAAGATGATATCCCATGTTAGAAACATATGGAAAGGGGGGATAGCCCTGGTCTACTGGGAAAATAGAAATGTAAAAGCACAGTGACATAGCGCCATGGAACACCCAGAATAGTTTAAAAGAAAAAAAAAAGAAAGCTGGCAAAAACGGGTGGGTTTAGGGAGCATTTGGAATTCTCATCTGCTCATCAGTAATGGCAGCTGGTCCAGCCACTCTGAAAGCTGTGGTAGATTCTGTGGTGAGCTGAGTTTGTCCTGGGCCCCACAGCTCCATTCTTAGCTGTAGGCCCGGATGAACAAGTTCAAAACTCTCATAGCATCATATCCACAAGCAAAAGACTGAAAACTTGTGTATGCCTCGATAATGAAGTGGGCCAGTGTTTGGCATACTCTCACAGTGGATACAGAGCAAATTCAGAACATCTCATGGATGAGTGTCAGAATGTGTGGCAGAGGCCAGAGAGAGAGCGACAGCAGGGAGAGCATTTGCTTTGCACACCCCACACAGGGTTCAGTCCCTGACACTCGTCACGGCCCCCTGAGCACAAAACCAAGGGTGTCCTCGGAGCACCATGCCAGAAGTATGCTCTGAGTACTGCCAGGTATAACCCAAAACCCAAAAACAAAATATACATATAACTGTATTTATTGGACCCCAAAAGGCACACGTGTACATGGACACACACACACTACATACATATGGTAGGACTCCATATATGTAAGGTGCAAAGATGGGGAAAGCAATCAGAAAAACAGTTATCTTTTGTTGGAGAACATACCCTAATGAGCTTTAGGCTCCTGCTAACATTTAGCATGTGTTCAGAGCTGCTTCCTGCTTAGGAATCTCGAAGCAAAACAATAGGAGTGTGAGCAGGCTTGGAAGAAGACATTTGATTTTATAACTGTATATGGCAGAATGCCGCTCTCTTCCCTCCTGCGCAGCTCAGGTTTTAGGTCATTCATCATGTTGACTTCTCGACCTAGGTACACATAACTGCTGCATTCAGAGATGTTTGTTCCATTGAGAGTGAATGGGGCCTCAGGAACTAGTTCATTTTTCATGAACATAGTTTTCTTCAGATTCAGCTGTAGACCTATCTTTCCACATTCTCGGCGAAGTCAGCCAGCATTTGTGCCGCTTGGCTAATGTTTGGTGTTATTAGAACGATGTCATCAGCGAAGCGGAGGTGGTGTAGGTTGCCACCATCTATCTTCACTCCCATTCCTTCCCATTCTAATTGTCGCATGATGTTCTCGAGGGTGGCGCTGAAGAGTTTTGGTGAAATGGTATCACCCTGTCAAACCCCTCTTTTGACATCAATGATCACTTCCTTGTAGAATGATGAGATCCTAGTGGTGAATCCGTAATACAGCTCAAGAAGGATCTTGATGTATTGGGTTTGAACACCCTGTTTGGCTAGGGCTTCGATGACTGCTTCAGTCTCCACAGAATCAAAGACTTTCTGTAAATCAATGAACGTGAGACAGAGCAGCATCTTGTACTCCCTACAAACCTCAATGAGCTCCGGGGCCAGAGCGATGTAGCCCAGGGGGTAGGGCATTTGCCTTGCACGCTGCAGACCTGGGTTCGATCCTGGCATCCCATATGGTCCCCGAGCACCGCCAGGAGTAATTCCTGAGTGCAGAGCCAGGAGTAACCCCTGAGTATTTCGGTGTGACCCAAAAAAAAAAAAAAAAAAAGCAAAAACTTCAATGAGCTTGGTTACTGTGTGGATATGGTCGATTGTGCTGAATCCTTTCCAGAAGCCAGCTTGCTCGCATGGTTGTCCTTCATCTAGTGTTCTGCCAATCCTGTTCAAACAGCTTGTAGATGACAGACAACAGACAGATGGGGCGATAGTTGCTGATGTCATGAACGTCTCCCCTTCTTGAACAGTAGAACTGTCCTGCTGGTTTTCCATTGGGAGGGCACCTTGCATTCGGACAGGTAGCATGTGAAGAGCCGAGCTAGTGTATTGATGAACACCGGCGGCACATTCTTCAGGTGTTCGGGTCTGACTTTGTCTGGGCCTGGTGCTGTTCCCTTCTTTACCGACGAGATGGCATGTCGGATTTCAGAAGGTAGAACATTGGGAATGACATATCCATCCTGTGGAATTTGGTATGTGGGCAGGTGGATGTGGCTATCAAGGAGATTTGAGTAGAAGTCCCGGATAATCTTCTCCATTGCCTTTCTGGAAGATGTGATAGATCCGTCAGGGCATCGGAAGGCAGTCATCTTGGTCTTATAGTTGGTGAAGGACAGGCGGACGGTGCGAATGCTTTTCCCGGCTTCTGCTGCATCTTCCAGTATTTCTGCTCTTCTGTCTTTGAGGTCTTCTTTTATCGCTTCTCTGCACCCTTTAGTAAGCTTGGACGTTAGCATTTGGTCTCCTTCATAGAATGAAGAAATAGCTAAAAGGACAAAGAACCTCCGGCTCCGGGCACATCTCTTCGACTCCACCGTTCTCCCTGCATTAACATATGCCTCAGAGACCTAGGCCCTACGAAAGCAGGATGAGAATACTATTCGGGTCTCCCAGAGAGGAATCGAAAGAGCTATGCTTGGAATATCACGCCTCACTCAAGTGAGAGAAGGAATCCTGAGTTCTGACCTCCATCACTATTCTAGAATCAGGGACGCTGTCTCGTTTGCCAAGGCATCAAAAATCAGATGGGCTGGACATGTAATGCGATTTGGAGACAACCACTGGACTAGAGCCATTACCGACTGGATCCCACGGGATGTCAAAAGATCATGTGACCGCCCACCTACAAGATGGTCAGACTTCCTTGTCAAGACCCTATAGGAACGGTTTGAGGCTCTTCATATTCCTGAATCAACCAGATGCCATTGGGCTACATTGGCACGTGATAGGGTCCAATGGAAATGTTACTGGCGCCCACTCGAGCCAATCAATGAATAACGGATTCAAGTGATCAAGTGATATGGCAGAATATTCTTATCATGGGTTGCTAGCTTTAATGCAATTCTATTTTTACCCCACGGGTTCCCACGGGGGCACACATGTAATTTATCCAAGAGATCGCTTGGTGACGTTGGATCCACCGTTGTGAATATCCTGCAGGTGAAGAGACACAGAGTCTGCCTTCAGGCACTGGTCATGGCTAACACTAAAAGGCTGAACGAGCAGCATTATTCTGTCAGGCTCTGGACCTTAGTGGAGGTTTAGAGATGTGCTGGCAATGGCAAGACATATGCATAAGAACAATCGTGCTTCCCTCCATAAATTATATCCTGAGCTGCTTTTTGGCTCAGGTATCACCCCCCCCCCACAGTGCTAGGAAGTCAGCTCTGGCAAATTAACATTTGTTACGCTTGTTTTAGGTGCTGACCTGAAGATCTGCATTTGTATACTGTCCTTTGGGCTCATGCAGGGTCTGCAGAAAAGCTCATAAAGAATACACCTGGCGATAGCCCAGCGGGTAGGCGTTTGCCATGCCGGCCTGGGTTCGATCCCCGGCATCCCATATGGTCCCCCAAGCACCGCCAGGAGTTATTCCTGAGTGCAGAGCCAGGAGAAACCCCTGAGCATTGCCGGGTGTGACCCAAAAAGCAAAAAAAAAAAAAAGAATACACCTGGCATTTGTCCCTGGATAGCCCAGTCCACAGATGGGTTTCCTGGAAGAAGGGGCCATTTTCTTCTCGTTTGGGTCTGACCTCTGTCTGGTGCACGTGGTTCAGGATCCAGCAGCCATCTTGGCTTAGCATCCTGACCCAACCACCTGGAGTGGTTCCAGCTAGGAATAGGAAGTTTGGGGTTCTCTGGACATTGGATTGTACTGCCAGAATTTGTTTAAGTAGGGGGCTGGAGCAATAGCACAGCAGGTAGGGCGTTGCCTTGTATGCAGCCAACCCAGGTTCGATCCCCAGCATCCCATATGGTCCCCCAAGCACTGCCAGGAGTAATTCCTGAGTGAAGAGCCAGGAGTAATCCCTGAGCATCACCAGGTGTGACCCAAAAAGGAAAAAAAATAATAATAATAATTTGTTTTTGGAAACTGCTGAGCTGGTGAGTCTTTTTTTTTTTTTATTTTTATTTTTACAATTACAAAGATATACAATTAAAAACTTCATATTTGAGTTTTGGTCATACAGTGTTCCGGCACCCATCCCGCCACCAGTGCCCATCTCCCACCACCAACATCCCTGGTTCCCTCCCCCCATCCCCCAGCCCTCCTCCATGGCAGGTTCTTTATTTCTTTCCCTTTCTCTCTCTCTTTCTCTTTTCCTTCCCTCCAGACTATGGATTACAGAACATACATTAAAGGGTTGTCATGTGTATCTTTTTTGCCTCTATTTAATGCTCAGTTCTAGGTTGGCATTAGTACCCTCGACAATTGTTAGCACACTGTTCCATTTTCTGTCTTACCTAGCCTCTGACTCCCACATGTTTGTGATAATTTCCACCTTTGACAAGACCTCCTGATATATGTTTCACTTGACCTTGGATATTGGTATCATAATATGCACATATATATTTATGTTATGCAGATAAATGCAGTCATTCTGTATCTATCTCTCCTTCTGGCTAATTTCGCTCCAACATAATCTTCTCCATGTCCATCCATTTATAGGCAAATTTTATAACTTCATTTTTCCTAACAGCTGCATAGTATTCCATTGTGTAGATGTACCAAAGCTTTTATCCAGTCATTGATTTTCGGGCACTCTGGTTGCTTCCAGATTCTGGCTATTGTGAATAATGCTGCTATGAACATAAAAGTAGGGATGGTGTTTCCGCTGCGTATTTTTGGTTTCCCAGAGTAGATTCCCAGGAGTGGTATGGCTGGGTCAAATGGGAGTTCAATTTCTAGTCTTTGGAGGAATGTCCATATTGTTTTCCAGAAAGGCTGTACCAGCCCGCATTCCCACCAACAATGGATGAGTGTCCCCTTTTCCCCACATCCACACCAGCACTTGTTCTTGCTCTTTTGAATATGTGCCAGTCTCTGTGGTATAAAATGGTGTCTCATTGTTGTTTTGATTTGCATCTCTCTGATGATTAGTGATGATGAGCATTTTTTTCATATTTATTTTGGCCATTCGAATTTCTTCCTTGCTGAAGTTTCTGTTCATTTCTTCTCCCCATTTTTTTGATGGGGTTGTTTTCTTCTTGTAAAGTTCTACCAGTGCCTGATATATCCTGCATATTCACCCCTTATCAGATGGCTATTGGGTGAATATTCTTTCCCATTCTGTGGACTGCTTTTGTATCTTAGTCACTGTTTCTTTTGAGGTGCAGAAGCTTTTAAGTTTCATGTAGTCCCATATGTTTATGTTTTCTTCTAGTTGCTTTATTAGTGATGTTTCACCTTTGAAGATGCCTTTAGCTTCAATGTCGTGGAGGGTTTTCCTATATTTTCTTCAATGTAGTTTATGGATTCAAGTCTGATATTGAGATCTTTAATCCATTTTGATCTGATTTTTTGTTCATGGTGTTAGACACAGGTCCAAATTCATTTTTTTACATGTCGCTGCCCAGTTTTCCCAACACCACTTGTTGAAGAGGCTTTCCTTACTCCATTTTAGACTCATTGCACCTTTATCAAAGATTAAATGATCATGTGTTTGAGGTTGGGTGTCAGGATACTCAATTCTATTCCATAGGTCCACAGGTCTGTTTTTATTCCAATACCATGCTGTTTTAATTACTACTGCCTTGTAGTACAGTTTGAAGTTGGGAAAGGCGATGTCTCCCATATTCTTTTTCCTGAGGATTGCTTTAGCAGTCCTTGGGGGGTTATTGTTCCATACAAATTTCAGGAGTGTTTGGTCAATTTCTTTGAAGAATGTCATGGGTATCCTCATAGGGACTGCATTGAATCTGTACAGAGCTCTAGGGAGTATTACCATTTTGACAATGTTGATTCTCCCCATCCATGAGCAGGGAATATGTTTCCATTTCCTTGTGTCCTCTTTTATCTCTTGGAGCAGTGTCTTGTAGTTTTCTTTGTACAGGTCCTTTACACACTTGGTTAAGTTGATTCCTAGGTATTTGATTTTCTGTGGCACAATTGTGAATGGAATAGTTTCCTTAATATCCCTTTTCTTCTCTTTTGTTATTTGTATATAGGAAAGCCACTGACTTTTTGGGAGTTGATTTTGTATCCTGCCACTCTACTATCTGCGTCTATTGTTTCTAGGAGTTTTTTGGTAGAGAGTTTAGGGTTCTCTAGGTATAATATCATGTCATCTGCAAATAGCGATAGCTTGATTCTTCCTTGCCTATCTGGATGCCCTTGATGTCCTTTTCTTCTCTGATTGCTATGGCAAGTACTTCCAGTATTATATTGAATAAAAGAGGTGAGAGTGGGCAACCTTGTCTTGTCCCCTGATCTCAGGGGAAGGCTTTCAACTTTTCCCCATTGAGAATGATGCTCGCTGTGGGCTTTTGGTAGATGGCTGTAACTATCTTGAGGGAAGTCCCTTCAATTCCCATTTTCTGGAGGGTTTTAATCATGAGCGGGTGCTGGATCTTGTCAAATGCTTTCTCTGCGTCTATTGATAGGATCATATGGTTTTTATTTTTTCTGTTATTGATATGATGTATTATGTTGATTGACTTGAGAATGTTGAACCATCCTTGCATTCCCGGGATGAATCCTACTTGGTCATGATGTATAATCTTCTTGATGATTCTTTGGATTCTGTTTGCTAGTATTTTGTTGAAGATCTTAGCATCCGTGTTCATCAGGGATATTGGTCTGTAGTTTTCTTTCTTTGTGTTGTCTCTCCCTGCTTTGGGTATCAGGGTGATATGTGCCTCGTAGAAGCTGTTTGGGAGTGTTTCTGTGTCTTCTATTTCCTGGAAGAGCTTGAACAGGACTGGCAGTAGGTCCTCCTTAAAGGTTTGGTAGGAGTTCACTAGGGAATCCGTCTGGACCTGGGCTTTTTGTGTTTGGGAAGACTTTTAATTACTGTTTCAATTTCCTCAATGGTGATAGGCTTATTCAGGTATTGGAGGTCTTCGTGTTTCAGCCGTGGGAGGTTATAGGACTTCAGGAATTGATCTGTTTCTTCTAGATTCTCATGTTTCACGGCATACAGGCTCTCAAAGTAATCTCTGATGATCTTTTGGATTTCTGTAGTTTCTGTTGTGATGTCACCCTTTTTATTTCTGATTCTGTTTATTTGGGTTCTCTCTTTTCCCTGTCCTTACAAGTCTTGCCAATGGTTTGTCAATCTTGTTTATTTTTTCAAAAAACCATGAGCTGGTGAGTTTTATCCATCCTCCGCTGGCCTTGAGGTAGAAGGGAACCAACTCCCTGATCTTGTTGGGGAACCCCAGCAGACTACCCAACAATCTTTGATAAACATAAAGATAAGAAGAGGTGCAAGAGAAGTTTCTAGAATTCTGCTTGTAGTCTATTTCTTGAACCAGGGAGTGCTTGGTAAAAATGCATTAAGCCATACACTGAGAGCTTGGATACTTTATATATATATTTTTGTCAATAAAAAGTTCCTTGTTGAAAAATAAATAAGATTGAGGCTAGAGTGTGAAGCCCTAGATTTGACAGACTGTAGCTCCAAGGCCCTGAGAAAGGACAGCAGCCCCTGTACCCGCAAGCGATGAGCAGGGGAGGAAACATCTTCTCCCAGTGGACTCACAGCCTCGACCGTATTGAAACATGAGGCAGAAACCAGAAGCTCTTCACACTATGACCAGAGACTGAAGGACCCTGGGATGTGGTGGCCATCGTACTGTGGCGGGGCGTCTTCTTCCTATGGGCTGAGCAACCTCCCCCCAGGGCTGTCATGGGGAGTCATGAGTCCCTTGCTCTGCTCTTTCTACGGTCATCCTGGAGTGAAAGGAGATGAGAAACAAGCTGCAGTGGGAAGGGAACCACAACAGGAGGACTTAAATAAAGTTTTATTTAATCGGTGGGGGAATACATGAGGCAACAATGTGCCAGAGCGAGGACAACCTGGAAAGCCCAGTGTGGACGAGCAGTCACCAAAAGCCACGTGTGTCATGGGCCTGTCTGAGATGCCAGAGTGAGGGAGAGTAGGGATTGCCAGGCAGACGCTGCGGACAAATAGGGAGTGAGCAGAATCAGGTCACTGGATTTCTCTGAGGGATGATGACAAATTGTGGGGTTATGTGTAGTGTTGGCTGCACAATGGACCCTGTGACTGTAGAGTTATGTATGATGTTGTGGGGTTATGTGTAGTGTTGGCTGCACAATGGACTCTGTGACTGTAGTAACAATGGGGGCAGGGGGCTTTGCAGATGCAGCTGCAGTGGGAGAGAAAATGCCCAGCACGGCCCCCAACTACGAAACTACAAAGTAAAGGAGAGTGGACATTGCAGACAAGCCAGTGATCCAGTGTGTGGACTAGTTCTCCGTGGAGCTGCTATGCCATGGAACGTCAGGGGGCACCGGGGAGGAGCGGGGTGAGGCCTGTGTCCGGTCTCCAGTACCACAGATGATCTGAGCCTACCAGGAGTGATCCCTGAGCACAGAGCTAGGAATAGCCCGGAGCAGCCTGGGTGTGCCCCCACAAAAAAAAAAAGCCAAGGGACATTGCTAACCATGGCATGTTACAGACCTTCTGAAAAGGCTATACCAGGTGACCTTGGTGGTCCTAGACATTTGGTCCCTGAGCACTGCCAGGAGCACCAAGCTGGGAGTAGCCCCTCAGCATCCAGGGTATGCCCCATTTCCCCCAAAAAAAAAAAAAAACATTGACCTGGAGTCCTATGATGTCATCCTTTAGCATGTGGCACCCGGCAAATGGCTCACCTCTCTGAACCTATCTGCATCTGAGACTGTTGCCGCAGGCCCGACCCTCTTGGGCTTTGGCAGAGATGATTCTTTAGTCACAAATGCTTGCCCCCTCCTTGTTGCAAGGGCCGGTGGAGGAAGTGTTAGAATTAGCTCAGGAAGTTTTGCATCTCATGAGTATTAGTTCTACTTAACTGACACTCAAGAGGAAATGTGGGAGTGGGACCCTCTGCCCTTCATCTCCCCAAACAGCATCTTTCGCAAAACACAGAAGAAATGTTTGCATTAAGGGCCAGAGAGACAGTACAGGGGTGAAGGCATTTGTCTTGCATGTGGTTAACTCGGTTCGATCCCTGGCACCACATGGTTCCTTGAGCACTGCAGGGCATGAGCATCTCTGGCTTCAGACCCAAACCATGAGCCACTGGTCTGCTTGACTAAGAATATCAGAGAATGCAGAGATGGAGAAGGGCCTGGGCTTCTTAAGCACAGCTTGGGATCACGATCTCACGATCTTCCCGTTGATCATCTTTTTGCTAGAGCGGGCACCAGTAATACCTCCATATGTCCTGTCTCATGCCAGTAGAGCCAGGGGCATCGGCTTGCTACAGGAACATAAAGAGCCTCATGGGAATGACCTAATATAATTGTTACTGGAATTTGGCATATCATATACAACACGAGAAGCTTGCCAGGCTTGCCGTGCAGGAACCCACAAAAAACCTTAATGACCCTACACTACCAATATTGAATCAAGTTCTAAACAGGAAGTATGTAACATTTGAGAGAGAATTGCTATTCTGAAGTAACAGTTATAAAGGATTGATAATTAAAAGCGGTGGCCTTCAGTTTCCTGGGAAACTCGGCAGTTCAGAATACTTGATGAGAAAGCTCCCGTGCGGCGTGGCTTTTCTCTGTGGATGGTAAAAGTGGGAAGTCACGCAGTTGCCAGAGCATGTGAAAAGGCTCTTCCTGCGTGGAGTAGCTTTTGTCCCCGTGAAGGAGTCTCAGTCTCATCAGACCCCGTGCTGGGTTCCTGTTGGTCGTGGTGACGCACCTGCAGCCAAGCCAAGGCCTTTTAGCGTCTGCGCTGAGAACAGGGGGTTGCTTCCAGCTGCTGAGAGAGGATGCCCACCTCCGTCAGGAGCTGCGGCTGGAGGTGAAGTAGTCGGGAGTAAGAGTCCAGAGTGAGTGTGAGGCATTGCGAGTTGGGAGGATGTGGGGTTCACACCTGGGCCGCCTCTACTACCTCATCCCACCCCTGGAGCCTGCCTACAGAGGGCGCAGCAGGCCCTGTGGTGTCACGCTTGTTAGCTTCTGAGAAGCTGTGGGAATGAGAAAACAGTTCCTCTTTCACACAGAGATTAATGAATGAAATTGAGTAATTAAGGCCCAAAAAAGTGACTCGGGCATGGTGAGAAAATATCAGCTACCCCAAAAGGCTTCCTCCCTGTGAGAAAAGAAACCATTAAAAGTGTCTGTCACTAGGCAGAAAGGTTTTCCAAGCGTTTCCCCTTCAGAAGTCAAGGTGAATGTGGAAGTTGCTTTCAGCTCAGCTGAGGGTTGAGGTCAGCTTCAGCAGCTGTTGGGCGCCATCAGCATTTACCTGATGACTTCAGAACACAGGACTGTTTGTGGCCCTTGAAAGTCCTATGTCTCTTTCAGCCGGGCTGGTTGGGGGGCGTGGGGGGGATGTTTCATGCACACACTGTTGAACAGTGAAGACGTCCCTCAATCTGGTTTCATGCCAACCTCTCTGAAACAAACAGGCTGCACCCTGACAAGCCAACCTGGCACGAGCGCTGGTGTTTCCTCGGTCCTGGGGTGGCCTGGCTCTGCTGCCCCCCCACCCCACCCACCCCAGGACTGAGAACAGGCACCAACGTAGAGCAGGCGACAAGTGCCAAGACCAAGCGCAAGCTCTCCCCGGTAACCGGAGTGTTGCCACCTATGGTCACCGCTTCTCACTGTCCCTGCCCGGCCCTCACAGTGCATGGTGGGGAATTAGGGACCCAGGAGAGATGGCACTTGATGTGCTTTTGTTTGAAAAGGGAAAATAATTTTTGGGGGGGTCACACCGGCGGCGCTCAGGGGTTACTCCTGACTCTGCACTCAGGAATCACTCCTGGCGGTGCTCAGGGGACCATATGGGATGCTGGGGATTGAACTGGGCCGGCACAGGCTGGCTGCACATGCAAGGCAAACGCCCTACCGCTGGGCTATTGCTCCAGCCAAATAATTAAAGGGTCTAGGGGCCGGAGCGATAGCATAGCGGGTAGGGCGTTTGCCTTGCACTTGGCTGACCCAGGTTCGATCCTCGGCATCCCATATGGTCCCCAAGCACTGCCAGGAGCAATTCCTGAGTGCAGAGCCAGGAGTAACCCCTGGGGATCGCTGGGCGTGACCCAAAAAGCAAAAAGACAAAAAAATAAAGGGTCTATGTGTGATACTTTACAAATTGAGATGTACGTTGTCCCACCTATAAGGGGAAAGCAGTTACTGTCCTGATCCCCGTGAGCTGGGCTGTGTCCCCCCACTTGCCCTCCCGTGGGCCGCCTGTCCAGCCTTTTGAGGGGAAAGCACTAGAGGTGACTGTGAGGCAGGGTCCCCCACAGCCCACCCTCAGCGTCCCTGTGCCACCCTCCGGCAATGACTGCCCATCTGCCTGCTGCAACTCTTATCTGGTTGGTTTCCCTTAATTGGATTATTCCTTCTTCAACATTTTTTCTTTCTTTGGCTTCAACCCCCTGCAAACTTTTTTTTTTAATTTTTGAAGAGCAGAAGTAGAAAACTGTGTCAGGCACCCCTTGGTTCCCATGTCCTTCTCCCTGCAACCCTCAAACCATCCCACCCTCGCCTCTTACAACCTCCCCTGCCGGTCCTAGTAATTGGACCCATCACCCAGAGCTGCCTCTGGGGGTCCTCTGACCTCCCGCTGGACTCCCCGTTGGGCACTGAGGAGCCCCGAGCTGTGCATGGCTGTCTCTGTCCCAGGCCTGACCGGCTGACCTGGGCGTCCCCTCTCCTCCCCCAAAGAGCCTGGAAATTCCCAGACTCTGGGCGTGCCAGCCTCCAGGTTCGGCTGTGCAGTAATGAAGAAGGCCATTGCTCAAATCGTTTGGAAGGGGAAAAGTGGAGTCGGCCACCTGGGTGTTCCTCTTCCATGCTGTTCATATAAATTTAAACTGGGATTCCTGAGAATCAGATGGAACATGCCAAAAACTGCTGTGTGGGCAGTTTCGCTGAGTACTTGCAGATTGATAGAGTTCTGTGTAATAATGAAGGGAAAAGGTTCTCCCAACCGCTGAGATCCAGAGGTGAGCTCACCAGTTCAGGAGTTTATGACTGAAGGTCCTCATTAACCCTGTGCTGGACAGTTAGGAAAGGGTCAGGACAAAGGATCTGCAGGGGTCAGGGAGAGGGAAACACCCCGGCTTCTCAAATCCTGGCCCTCGAAGGCACTAGGAAGTCTGGTCCTCAGACTAGGCACCAGCCTGGCTTTCCAGGTTTTTTTTTCCTTTGACTACTTGTAAGCCCATGAAATGCTGTTACCACGTCGCCGCTGTTCCGTTTGGCTTAAGTAGCCTGATCCGCACAGCCCTGGACAGAGCAAGGTTTGAGCCATGGCCCTCTGATCTCACAGCCCCGCCGGGACTTCCCCAGACTCAAGCACCTGCTGAGCCCCACTAAACAAGGGGGCTCGCTGTGGGTCACGAGGTGACCCTGCCCTGTCGCTCGTCAGCTGTGCATGCGTCTCAGGTCCCTGCCCACTCCAGCTAGACGTGTCACCTGGGCGCGACCTCCCCCACTGCCCACAGCTAACCGCACACTGCCCCTTTCTTGGAGTCAGGGGCAGGGGAGCGACTTCTCTGCCCTTGGTCACGGTGCTGAAGGCTGCCCCCCGTGCTGTGTGTCTGCACTGTTCTCAGGGGGCCAGGCCTCGGGCACGGCGTGCTGACTTGGGCTGCGAGGACGGGTCTGCTTCCTCCAGGCCCGCCCAGCTCAGGCCCACCGGGCGGGGGTGCCCCCCTCCCTGCTCTTCGGCCTTCTAGTTCATCCCCCCCCCCCCTCTCCGCTTCTTTCTGTCTTCTCGGCGTTGGCTCATGCCTTCATGGGCCAAGCCCCTTTTGGGAGCCTCAGGAAGGCCGCCTTAGAAAACGTGAGGCCAGCCCCGATTTCTCACCCCGCCCTGCTTCACTCTCTACTGCCCCTGCCTCATGTCCATGGCCTTGGTGTCCACTTCATCCACTGTGGAACTCCTTCCGAGCCTCCTTCCCAGAACCACAGAGAGCTGACCTGGTGGGGGCCAGGAACACCCAGGCTCACACTCCGCTTCACACCAAGGCCATTGTGTGGTTTGTCATTTCCTTCTGGGTGCTGCATGACTCCCCCCCCACCAGATTGTGGTGAGTGTGGGGGTCATCGGAGGTGGAGGGCAATGCTGGAGGATGGGCAAGCCTGGCCCGACCCTCAGGGAAGCCCCAGGAAGTGGCTTTCGGAGGTGCTGGGATGTGGAGGGCAGGGAGAGCGGGTGAGCGAAGCCCCTGGAGCGCAGCAGACCGGGAGGGGAGTGACAGGGGCGGGGCCTTCTCAGGTCTTAGGAAACTGAGCCTGGCGTGGAGATTGGCATCTCGGAAAGGTCACCAGTGTCAGCAGGGATGCCGTAGGGAGCAGGGGACGCAGCTAACCTCAGATAGGGACCCGGATCTTGCACGAATCATCCTCAGTTGGTGGCCAATCTGGACAAATGACCGGGATCTTTTTGCACCGCAGAGGCCTCACTCACGATCGCCCGTTTTCTGGGCAGGTGCCGAAGTCCAGTTTACCAACATCAACATGTGTGTTAAACCCTGGCAGTGAAGCAGCTCTTGAGTGCAGCAAGTCCATCACAGCCGTGCTGATGGGCCTAGCAGTCATCATGGTCAGTATTACGTCCATGTGCTACTTCCAGGACCAGAACGTGCACCTGTTCTCACTGAGCAAGAATAATCCGAGACAGATTCAGTGGAGCTCGCCCTGCCCAGTGTCCAGCGGGGCTATTATAGCCACCCCCAGCCCCGGCGCCCAGACACCATGATTGAATTGTCCCTACATGGGCACATCCGCTAGCTGCCTACCCAGGGAGAACCCTTCCCGGACCATCATGCATGAGCAGCTCTCCCACTCCACACCGGGAGACCCTGCTGAAGGTTGTGGGGCCTCCCAGGTTCATTTAGAAGTGTCTTCCAGGCAGCTTGAGGGAGCCAGGCACGGGCACCTCGGGCGTGATTCCACCCTGAACCTCATCGCCCTGCAGAGCCCTCTGTTTCTCTCCGCCCCGGGGAGGAAAAGTATTTCAGCACAGGACAGAATCTGAAAGACTGTTGCCGTGAGAGACAGCCTTTCCCCAGCCCTCGGGGCCCTGGCCACAGGGACTACAGAACCACTTGGACTTGGCTTTTCTCTTTCATGGAATCACAGCTTCAGTGGCAGCACTGCCTCAGAGTTCTGCGAGTTCACATTATGTAAATATGCGGCATAAAATGTGTAGTTAGGGTTTCCGTCAGGAGAGAATCCGAGCTCGGCTCTCTACTGGGAATTGGGGGTGAAATCGAAGCTCTCCCGACTGTTTTCATTGGCCCCCGCCGTGTTTTATCTCCTGTAATGAACTCTCTGTCAGTTGGTCAGTTTTGACTCGGGACAGAAAGTTCATGTGTAACAACAACACCGGCTGAGCTTAACATTATGGTTTAGCGCATGTTGTAATAAGCGGCGCTCTTCCTTTAGTCAATATTGACCTGTGACGCCCAGAGATTACAGTTCCGACTTCAGAGGACACCGACCCCGCACACTGCTCTCTCCGAGCGTTGCTCCTAGGTGCTTGGACCGTCAGCCTGGAAGTGGAGCCGATTTTCCTGGGGTTGAGTTCCTCGATCATCCCTGGGCCAGAGGCCGCTGCACCCCAGTTCAGGGCTGCTAGGAGCCGCCCTGCTCCACCGCCTCTGCGGCCTCTGGGGAAGTGGGTCCAACCCGGGCAAGGGGCCGGATCTTGGGTTCCCTCCTGCCTTCACAGACACTGCCCGCACTCCCTGTGTGACCAGAGGGGGCCTGGGGCAAGCCCCCGGGGCATGGAGGCACTGGCCCTCTCCTCCCTGCCCTCTTGGGAATCTCCCCAGAAAGTCTCAGTGTCGTGTCTGAAGCTGAGGGAAGAATCACACCCCAGGGAAGGCGGAGGAAACAAATACTTGGTCCCAGAATATGCAGTTCTGGTGTCTGTCGGCATCTCCTGATGCGTCAGGAGCGAGACCCAAGCTGTCCTCAGTCCACAGGGCGCTGGTCAGCACTCAGCAACTTCGGGCCTGCCGGACCCCTGACCCGCCGTGTGCCGGGGCAGGATCCAGGGTCAGGACGAGGCCCCTGTTCTGGATTTCTCAGGCCAGTATTTTTTCAGCCGGGCCTCATTGGCCCAGATGCCTCCTGGTAACCGCAGCCTTCACCTGGATCCCAGCAGGGATCCCCTCCACCTCCGTCTGGGGTCCCCCTCAGGACGGGGAAGCACACTCACAGTATCCCCACCAGGGTACATGGGAGTGCCAGCCCTTTCCGCTCAGGGTTTGACCGCGGAGGCGTCCATGTGGGGGCTGTCGTCCAGCCACGCCTCTGAGTGCTATCTGCGCGGTGCAGCCCTGTGGTGCATGCTGTGTGTGTGTGTGCTGTGTGCGTGCAGTGTGCTCAGGCGTGCAGTGTGCTGCCGCGTGCGTGCTGTGTGCATGCAGTGTGCTCGCAGCGTGCATGCTGTGTGCGTGCAGTGTGCTTTCGGCGTGCATACACATGCGTGCTGTGTGCGTCGCGTGCTTTCGTAGGTCTGGTGGGCAGAGACAGGGGTTCCAGAACAAGCTCCCCAGCCCGCGTCAGGGGCACCTCCACCCACTGCGTCTCGCACCCTGGAACCGGAAGGTCCCCCACGAGGGAGAGATGGGGCCAAGGATGGGGGCCAGTGCGCAGTGGGGGAGCCTCTGGGGGTGTGCTGGGTAGGCTCCCAGCCACAGGCCTATCCAAGAGGTACCATGGAGGAGGGGAGCTGCTTCCATGGAGCAGAGGGGACCTCGAGCAACGGAGACCCGCCTTGGGCTCGCGGGTTCTCACCTGGCCCTTCCCAAGGCCAAGGGAGCCCACGGCAGACCCTGTGGGACAAGGGGACGCAGGAAATTCATCCCCTGCCAACTGAGCAAAGGCAGAGGCCAGCGCTGGGCTCGCTGAGGTCAGCACTGACCCTGGACAACAAGACGGAGGTTGCCCCCAGAGGCAGGATCCAGGGAGATTGGGGTTCACTCACTTCTCTGACCAGAAGGATTTGCCTCCCTGAGTCTGCTGATCAGCCCTCAGAGACTAGAGGCCTTTCCCAGAGATGGGGATGGGGGAGCTGCTGTTCCACAGGGCCAAAACCTCAGCTTCTGGGTCACAGAGGGAGGACGGCTCCTCCTGAGCTTAGATGGGTGGGTGTGGTCCTAAAACAACCAAAGCTGAGGCTGTAGAGGCCTGGGGGAGGAAGTCTCAGCACACGTGGGGGTAGGCAGACCTTTCCCTTCCCTGCCAGGCTAACCTCCTCCTCCTACATCCACAGGCACCTTTGAGGTGGGCGTCCACATTGCCGACGTGAGCTACTTTGTTCCCGAGGGTCCGAGCTGGATAAAGTGGCGCGGACAGAGCAACAAGTGTCTACTTGGTCCAGAAGGTAAAGTTGCGCCCCGGTCCCATGCTGTTGTACAGCCGCCTCCTGTCCTTCTTTTCTGTTAGAATAAAAACCATGAGGAGCCTCAGTCTTCCATTTTGGGGCTCTGGGGCCCACCCCGCTCTGCTCAGGGGTCACTCCTGGCAGTACTCAGGGACCATATGCTGTGCATACCGATCAGGTATTGGAGGAGTGTGAGCATGCAGGAGTGTCCCTTGCACTGTCTTTGCAGGCCCATGCTCAGTCCTGAACATCCTGCCTCAAGGCACAAGGCCTTAATACACAAAAGGCCTCCCGAGTAGTGCTCAGCCCCTGCTGGTAGGCTCTCTGCTGGGTACTTATCTGGTCGAGAGGAACCAGCCCACGAGGCCCCAGGCACAGTCACCAGCTGTGCAGTGTTGCAGACAAGAGTCAGTATCCCAGAGAACGGAGGTGACACAGGCCTGGCCTCTCCCTCACTGGATCGGACCTCCCACCCCACTGGGTCCTTGGACTGCATGGAGGTGATGTGTTCCCACCTCCCACTGCAGCCTTCTGGGCACCAGAAGCCCTTCCTCTGGCCCCACCATTTCGAACCCATGTAGATGCTGTCAGGCTCACTCCCTTCCTGACACTTCAACATGTCCCATTGTTTGGGAAGGAACCAGTTGTCCAGAAAGCAGTTCTGAGCTCCAGCCATGCCCTCCAGCTCCCGGGAAGTTCACCTTTTGGCTACCCCAGATGACAGCGTGTGTGATGAGAAGACAGTGGTGAACAGTGCAGTGCCATGAAGAGGGTGCCACAGGCAACCCCTGAGAGGTGGGTCTCCATGACCCAGCCACTGCAGCCCAGATCTGGACACATGCCTTGGACCCCACGCTACGCCTCTCCTGTGCACTCTTGGCCACGTGAATCCTTACTTCCTGCTTTCTCAGGATACCCCCTCGGGGGCACACTTTCAAGACCCTGAGGGTGCAGACACTGCAGCCTCCCTGACCTGCCACGCTCGTGCCTGGGCGCCGTGTCAGGGCGTTGTCCTGATGGTGTGTCAAGCCCTGCAAGGCAGCACCTCCCCAGCACCGCCACACACCTTCTCTATACCCTCACATGGGTCTTCTGAAGAGATGGCTCGGTCTCCAAGGCCTCGCATCAGGGGTGTCTCCGTCCCCCTGCTGCCCAGCGAGGACTCACACAGACGGGCCTGTGCCCCTGACAGTGCCAGAGGGCCCGAGACATGTTTGCCTGCAGTCGCGCTACCCCTCTCAAGCTGGTGCCCAGACTCTCCACACGCGGCCCACGGCAGGGCCTCCTCGGCCACACCCTCGTGGCTCTCTGCTCTGGAGCCTCCGGGTCAGCTTCGTCCACGGCCCTCGTCTTCCCATCACACACACACCCAGGGCCTTCCAGAGTCTCCCCTCACCTACCTCTGCCAGGTCCCAGAAGCCAGGGTGTCATTTGGCCTCTGCGTGCCCGGCCATCTGCTAGCAATCAGTGCACAGCGTCTCTGCTGACCCGAGACTTGTCATGAGGCGGATCATCCTTTCTCCACCTCGCCTCGGACACCCCACCTCACCCACACGGCCCTGGCTGCTTTCAGCTCAGGACTTGGTGCCAGCCCGCGAAGGCTGTGTTCTAGGATGCCTGGACTCCAGTTCTCAGGCCCGGTGTCCACAGAGGTATTGGCAGTTCCAGAACAGAGGTCCCCCAAGGCCACGGTTCTGAGAATTTCTGTTGCTTACCAAGTATCCCTGAGCGGTTCCCACGTGTTTCCAACTTGTCTGCCCCTGTAAACAGCCACTCAAAAGGAGAGGGACAAAAATGACCTCAAAGTGGATCACAGGCCAAAATGTCAAGTCATGGCCCCACAGTGGTCTTAGTTTGTTGATAACTTTAGATGTAACCCCAGTGAATTGCCAGGAAAGAAGAAATCGGGTAAGCTAGACTTTGAAGCTGTCATTTAACTCCTCCGAAAGACCTTTAAGAGAACAAGCAGACAAGCCATAGACTGGAATAAAATATTTGCAAAGTACTTGTCTGATCAAAATTATCCAGAATATACAGAGAACTCTTAAATCTGGGCTGCAAAAAGGTGACCCACCCAAGCAAGAATGGGCCAGATCCCTTGACAGACGCCTCCCGGGAGAAAACCCTAGATGGCAGATCAGTCCATCAGAGATAGGCCTCGGCACGTGGCATCAGAGGAGGGCCAACTACCAGAGAAGTGGCGTGCCCCACACACCAGGCAGAATGACCAGAGTCCACATGGGGAGAAATGGGAGCACATTTGTTGGGGGTGAGAATACAGATGGGCTCAGCCATTTTGGAAGGTATGATGGTGGTTTCTTGTCAGCCTATTCTTGGGGCAAGAGATGTTGGGCGCCTCATGTTGGGTCTCCCATGCTGCCAGGAGTGATCCTGAGTACAGAGCCTGGAGTAAGCCCTGTGCACTGCCGGGCATAACCAAACACAAATCAAATCTATTATTTTATCAGGGGAGAGGCCACCCCAGGAATTCTCTACCAGCTGAGGTGATGAGGTGAAGGCCTGAGAGGGGTGTCCAAGTTCAGGGGTAGCCTGGGTCACCAGAGCTGCATCCCTGATGCTCAGGTGACCAGGTGGTGCCAGGGATCAGGGCCAGACGGGCCGCCGCCACTTGCAGACACCTTAGTCCAACACCATCTCTCTGGTCCTAAAGCCACACCTATGCTTAATCATCCAACCTAGTGATCGCTTTTCTTGAGATTTATCCAAAACCTTTGTTCCCACAAAAACCTCCTCGCAGTTGTTTGGTGTGGCCAAACACTTCACCAGGCGTGACCCAAAAGCCAAAAACTCCTGAACTTCTGTACCTGCTGCATGAGGTGCACAGTAGCGCCTTCATCTGCACAGGGGGGGGCCCCTCAGGCCCCTGGCTCATTTCCGATCCCTGTGGCCGGCCTTTTCAGAGCTAATTAGAGTGTTTCGGAGTTTCTGTTCAGCCGCAGACCTCGTGGCCCTGTACCCGTGCCTGCTGTGGGGCCGTAAAAATGGCTGAACATGATGTGGGGGCTTACGGATGACCCACCATCACCATCTCCCCGCAGGGCTGTCATGCGAGACTGCGGGTGTTTGGGCCGACCTGACCTTCGCACACCAGTAAGACCCTGTATCCTGGGACCAGGTTGGTCACTGGCATCCCGCCCCTTCCTCTTGTCACCTTGTCCTGTCCCCAGTCATTGAGCTCAGGCACAGGAAGGAGCTTCCACTTCTCCAGCCCTGCAGCACTGGTGGCTTCCCCAGGGTGCACCTCACCGCCCCTCAGGCTGTCTCCCCGCTCTCCACAGCACACAGCTGGAGACTCTCACTCAGAGCATGTGAGACCACAGGGATGGCCAAAATCAGGAGGGAAAAGCCCAATATCTGAGAGGATTTTAAGAATCAGGGAAGACCCATGTAGTCCAGCCACAGTGAAAACTTGACCAATTTTAGGGTCTGCTTGTTCCCTCTCAGCCCTCAGATCTCGGGAAGCTCAACCCCAGTGTGGCAGGCTCTGGAGACCGCCCCAGATGTCAGCAGGGCAGCTGCGGGAGGAAGGTCCCAGCCCCAAAAGGCAGGAGCCTGGGGCGCTGGCCCCTAACCTTGGATGGCAGCAGCTACGCCTCTCGGCTCCTTTCAACCCTGGCTCTCACCTCCTGCCTCATTCTTATCTCCTCAAGGACCATGTCCAGGAGCTTTTCAACCCTTTCCCAGTCGTGCCCATAAAGATCTTCAAAGCTGCACGAGCTGCTCTCCCCCTGGAGTTTCTGTCTCTGTCTGTCTGTCTCTTTCTCTCTCTCTATCTCTCTCCCTCTTCCTCCTCCCTCCTCCTCCTCCTCCTCCTCCTCCTCAGTCTCTGCTCTCTCCCAAATCTCTGCTCTCCTCAGTCTCTGCTCCCCTCAGACAGCTATCTATCTCTCTCTGCTCTCTTCAGTCTCTTATCTCTCCTGAATCTCTGCTTTCCTCATTCTCTCCCTCCCTCTCTCTGTCTCTGCTCTCCTCACAGTCTGCTCTCTCCCAAATCTCTGCTTTTTCTCAGTCTCTTCTCTCTTTGAATCTCTGTTCTCCTCACAGTCTCTCTCAGTCTCTGCCCTCTCCTGAATCTCTGCTGTCCTCAGAGTCTCTGCTCTCCTCAGTCCTTCTCTCTCTTAGTCTCTGCTTTCTCCATGTCTCTGCTCTCAGAGTCTCCGGTCTCTTCTCCTGAGTCCCTGCCCTCCCTCAGAGTCTCTGCTTTCTTCTAAGTCTCTACACTCCTCAGGCTCTGCTCTCCTCAGAGTCTCTGCTCTCTCCCGAGACTCCGCTCTCAGAGAATCTCTACTCTCCTCAAGGTCTCTGTTCTGAGTCTCTGCTCTCTCCTCCCCAGTCTCTGTCATCTCACACAGCATAACCATCCATTTCTCCTATTTCTAGAAGGGTGGGGAATTGGCAGGGGCGGTATGCAGTGAGGAGGTGCTGGTCTCTTTCCCACTGAGAGGTGGTCACCGGTTTCCTCTCAGCCTGTGCCATGACTGTGGTGACAAATGCCAGTCATTGGCTTTCATCAACCATCCTACGGAGAAGCAGTTCTCATTCCATGGGGCCCTGAAATAAACCCGGGTGAAAAATCTTATCAGCACGTTGGGGGGTCATAACTGGAGACTAGGGGGCCAAGTAATAGGATGGGGGATACAAAAAGGAAACAGAGCCAAAGGGGTCCATGGTGAAGACAGGAAGTTGTGTGCTACTGGGATTTTAGTCATGGTGACGTGTGTCTGTTTGCAATAGGCATGGAGGTCTATACCAGGAAGGAAGATGGGCTTAGATATGGGTTTCACTGAAACCCCATGAAAACCCCTCTTTGGGGTTTTTTTTTGGGGGGTGAGTGCACACAGCAGTGCTCAGGGCTCACTCCTTTTTTTATAATATTTTATTATACCACCGTTAGATATACAATTACAAGATGTTCATGTTTGAGTTTCGGTTCTACAGTGTTCCAGCACCCATCCCTCCACCAGTGCCCATTTCCCACCACCAATGTCCCACTTCCCCTCCCCCCTTTCCCCAGCCTGCCTCCATGGCAGGTTCTTTATCTCCTTTCTCTCTTTCTCTTTCTCGCTCTCTCTCCTTCCTCACTTCCCTTTCTTACACATTGTGGATTTAATACATACATTTAGAGGTTATCATGTGTATCTTTTTGCCAATATTCAATGCTCAGTTCTCAGATGATATCATCACTTTCGATGATTATCAGCACACTGTCCCTTCTCTGTCTTACCTAGCCTCTGACTCCCACACATTTGTAGTATACCAGGTTTTGAGATATCGCACTGGCGCTCTCGCACCATAGGGATCGGGCTGTGTCCAGCTGTGGAGTCCGGACCAGAGGATAACTGTGGATGTGTTGCATGAGGTTTTCTGACTTCTGGGAGCCTGGCGGAGGACAGACTAAGGAGCAAAAACCTGTCCCCACCCTGAGACACCCCATCAGTCTAGCACAGGGCGGGCAGGCAGAGTATCCGCCCTGCACCTGAATACCTGGTGTCCAGCCGAGGGCTCAGCAGCAGTTGTGGGTGGGGCGCCAGGCCTTTGTGGAGGGAGCCGAGGTGGGGGAGGTGGCCCCAGTCCAGGCTCCCTAAAAACCTGGTTGGCGTAGTCGCCGAGTCCCACATTCCTGGGCTTGAATTTGGCTTCTCTCTTGGGTTGGGCTGGGTCCAGCTGTGGAGTCTGGACCAGAGGGTGACTGTGGTTGTGTTGTGTGAGGTTTTCTGGCTTCTTCTGTTCTTGAATTTACTTCCTGAGTTTCTAGAACATGATTGGTTCCACTAGTTTGATGTACCGCGCCGACTTGGGGAGAGCCGGATAGCAGCTCTCCCCGTGTGTCTGAGTTTCTGCATGATGGTCGATAGCCCTGAGGCAGTTTGTGGGCAGGGAGGGCTACCAGGCCTCCTGAACGGGACAGAGAGGGAATGAGAACCCAGCTCCATCTCCACGAACAGGGCTCACTCCTGACTGTGTGTTCCAGGATCACTCCTGGCAGGCTCTGGGACCACATGGGGTGCCAGGGATCAAACATGGGTCATTCACATGCAAGGCAAGCACCTTCCCTGCCATCCTATTGCTCTGGCCCCCAAAGTCGCTCTTAGCAGAAGGCGGGACCCCAGGCCACTTCTCCTGTCAGCGAGGGAAAGGCAGGCAAGCTGTCGTTTGCAGGTAATTTAAGAAAACAAGCGCTTAAAGTTTACAAAGTGAAAGAAAACCTCAACACTGGAAACCAAAGCCTACATTTTCTGACCCCCAGGCCCAGACACTCATTGTTTTAGGTGTGAAGCAGTGCATGAAAGCTTGCCTATAAATCTCTAAGTGAAGTTATTGGTGCTGCTTTATAATGGGCTCAGAGATGGGGCTAGACCCATCTGTCTCGCAGTGTCCCAGAGCTGCAAGAGGCTCCTGCTGGCATCAGAAGGTCATCAGATGTTGGTATTTCGTTCATGTCCGACGGGCAGATGAGTTGACTGAATTCAGAATCCATTCAAGCGTTGATCTGAAAAGGAAACTTTAAACATGCTATTGGTTGCCAAACAAGCGGCCACTTCCTTTACCTGTGCCTGGGTGCCAGCCGGTTGCTAAAACCTCCATGTCCTCAGAGGAAATTGGGAGCTTCACCTGGTTC
This sequence comes from Cryptotis parvus, assembly GCA_021461705.1. Taxonomy (NCBI): domain Eukaryota; kingdom Metazoa; phylum Chordata; class Mammalia; order Eulipotyphla; family Soricidae; genus Cryptotis; species Cryptotis parvus. The sequence goes on along the minus strand of JAJIBD010003379.1, from coordinate 95,768 downwards.
TCAGAGATCCAGTGGGCACAGAGGGCAGTGAGCACCTGCCCAGGGCCTGACTGGAAAGGCATCAGTGGCTACCTGCCCGCCCCCATGTGCTCAGGTGGCGCCGTGTCCCTGCGGATGCTGTCCCCCTCTTCCTGGATGCTCGAATCTTCCACCTATGGCCTCCCCGGGTCTCAAGCCTGGCCTGGCTCACCCGTTGCTGAACTTGGCCTGGGGCCGCTGCAGCTTTCCCAGCTGTTTCTGCTCAGGCGCTGCCCCCACCCGGCCCTCTGGGCAGCGGCATGTTTACCTAACCGGTCAGCTTCCCATCCTCTTCCCGGCCTGCCAGGGTGCTTAGAAAGCCAGTGCTCACCCTCGGCTCTGCCTGACCCGCGTTGGAGCCTAGACTGCCCACTGCTCCCCAAGCCCCTTTCCCTTTCAGAAAGTGCTTCTGTCTCTGTGCCATTAGTGCTGTCTCATCCTGCTGGGTACGGATGAGAGGGGGACCCCAGCACCCCAGGGCTGCAGGTACCCTCAAGACAGGGGCATGGGAGAGGGAGAGGACTGCCCCTGCTGGGCAGGATTTTGACCAGTGCCTCCAGTTGTGAGGCAGAAGTTTGTTGATAGGTAGAAGGAGAGGGAGGTGCTCCAGGCAGGGGCCTAGGCCAGAGAGGTAGACAGATGGGGTTCCTGGGACAGGCTCAAGATATGGGGTTCTGGGAGATGAGGTTCCCGGGAGAAGCCCACAATGGCAGGAGCAGCCCAGGCTTCCAGGGAGGAATTTGGGGTGTCCCCATCTCTGAGCTGGAAAACCTCCCTTCCGGGTTCCAGCTTCACTCATCCCTATGTGTGCAGGTGACACCATCTCCACAGTACATTTTGAAAGCACTCAGATGTGGGGTACACAGAAACAGTGAGGCACCCCAGACACCCAGCAGGCTTGACCTAGAGGTTTCCTCTGCAGAACCTGGTGATGGGTATGGATTGGAAAGTTGTGTGCCCGAAAAAAAGAAACTACAGTGTTGTAAAAGGTGGTGTGGGTGGGTTAAATTTAAATTAAAAAAAGAAAAGAAAAGAAAACCGATCGGCCATAACATGAAGAGGCTCACGAGCGGCTGGGGAGGCTGGAACTCGGCTCGCGCCGGGCCCAGCTGAATAGGGCCACCCCAGGAGGGCAGACGGGTTTTGGGAGTGGGCCCGTCACCTCTGGGGGTCCCGGAGGCAGCCGGATGAGACTCGCCCATCACACTAGCCACCATTTTCGCTGTCCGGACGCTGGGAAACTGCCTCACGACCAGATTAACAGAGCAAAACCAGTTCGAGCCCAGGTAGGCGGCTCCCAGAAGTGGGAATCACTGGGAATTCGTCAGATGGAGTCAGGGTTCGGCCATTCCCCTCTCCATTTTGTCGAGCCTGGTGGCCCCGCCCAGGAGCTGCCCGGGGGGCCATCGGCCATAACATGAAGAGGCTCACAAGCGGCTGGGGAAGCTGGAACTCGGCTCGCCCGGGCCCAGCTGAAGAGGGGACCCCCAGGAGGGCAGACGGGTTTTGGGAGTGGGCCCGTCACCTCTGGGGGTCCCGGAAGCAGCCGGATGAGACTCGCCCATCACACTAGCCACCATTTTCGCTGTCCGGACGCTGGGAAACTGCCTCACGACCAGATTAACAGAGCAAAACCAGTTCAAGCCCGGCAAGCAGCCATGCGTTTCATTAAAATAGTGGAAACAGTAATATCTTTTAATGCACTGAATTCCATGAAGAGCAGGAAAGTTTGGCGGGAGGGAGAGATAAAGAGGAGAGAAATGACATACAGAACCTGCCAAGTAGTTGAGGTGTGGGAGGGGGGAGGGAGGTGGGGACATTGGTGATGGGAGATGGGTTTGGGTGGAGGGATGGGTGTTGGAACACTGTAGAACCAAAACTCTACATGAGCATCTTTCAATTGTATGTCTAAAATGGTGTAATAATATTTGGGGGGGAGAAATAATAAAATAAAATTAAATCGGGAAAAAAAAAAAGAAAAGAAAACCACCTTCGCAGGCACTGAATCCCAAGGCGGGCAATTTGGCTATACTAGGATACTCACCACCAGCTATAATCTCTTGAGTCTTTACATCCCCAGCCCAAATCGGGGGTATCTGTTCCCAGAATCGGAGGAACACAAGCTTGGCGCTTCCAGCCAGAGCCCAGGAGCTCTGGAGCATTGCCCTCCCCGAGCCTCCCCACCCCACCCCATGATGGTCCCCATGTAATAACTTCCAGCCTTGGATGGACTTTGACAAGAGTGCCAGGGACAGCGAGGAACAGGATAGTCTGACCAAAAAGTGGTGCTGGGCAACTGGCCATTCACACAAAAAGAGTGAACCTGAATCCATGTCTGCTGCTCTACACAAAAATGAACCAAGACTTCCAAGTGGGCCAGAGAGATGTCACAGCAGATAAGGCACAGGTCTTACACAGCCAACCTGCATTCAGTCCCTGGTACCACACAGCGTCCCCCAAGCCCACCAGGAGTGGTCCCTAAGTACAGAGCGAGGTGTAAGCCCTAGTGTGGCTCAAAAAACAAACTGAAAACCCAGAGGCTTAAAGGTGATGCCCTTTGTCATCCCAAAAAAGCTAAATGCACATTTTTCTCCATTCTCCAAAATAGAATACATGCTGAGCCACAGAGCATACCTCAATAAAATAAAAAGATGGAAATTGTGTCAACTGTTTTCTCAGACCATGATGCACTGAAAATGGAAGTTAACCACACACAGAAACCAGGAGTCAAACCAAACACCTGGAAACTGAACAGCTCACTGCTAAACAACCAATGGGTCATAGAAGAAATCAAGCAGGAAATCCAAAGATTTCTGGAAACAAATGAAAATGAAGACACAAACTATCAGAACTTGTGGGACAAGCAAAAGCAGTGTTAAGAGGAAAGTTCATAGCTCTGCAAGCCTTCATCAGGAAAAAAGAAGGGTCCACACAAATAACCTGATTACAGAGCTCAAAATATTAGAAAAAGACCAACAAAAGGAGCCCAACCCAGGCAGAAAGAAGGAAATAATAAAACTTAGAGAGGAAATCAGTGAGTTGGAAACCCAAAAAACAATCCAAAAGATTAATGAAACCAAAAGCTGGTTCTTTAAAAAAAAATAAACAAGATCAACAAACCACTTGCAAGACTTGTAAGGAAAGGGAAAGAGAGAATCCAAATAAATAGAATCAGAAATGAAAAGGGGAACATCATAACAGAAACCACAGAAATCCAAAAGATCATCAGAGATTACTTTGAGAGCCTATATGCCACAAAACATGAGAACCTGGAAGAAATGGATAAATTCCTGAAGTCTAAAACCTCCCATGGCTGAAACAAGAAGATCTTCAATACCTGAATAAGCCTATCACCATCAAGGAAATTGAAACACTAATTAAAAGTCTCCCCCAAATACAAAGCCCAGGTCCAGATGGATTCACTAGTGATTTCTTCCAAGCCTTTAAGGAGGACATACTGCCAATCCTTTTCAATCTCTTCCAGGATATAGAAGATAGAGAAATACTCCCAAATAGCTTCTATGAGGCACATATCACCCTGATACCCAAAGCAGGCAGAGACAATACACACACACAAAAAAAAAAAAATACAGACCAATCTCCCTGATGAACAGAGATGCTAAGATCTTCAACAAAAATACTAGCAAACAGAATCCGAAGACTCATCAAAAAGATTATACATCATGTCCAAGTAGGATTCATCCCTGAAATGCAAGGATGGATCAACATTCGCAAAGTCAAACAACATAATACATTGTATCAATAAGAGAAAAAATAAAAACCATATGATCATATCAATAGACAGAGAAAGCATTTGACAAGATCCAACACCCGTTCATGATAAAAAGCCTCCATAAAAAGGGAATTAAAGGAATCTTCCTCAATATAGTCAAAGCCATCTATCAAAAGCCCACAGCAAGTATCAGTCTCAGTGGATAAAAACTGAAAGCCTTCCCCTTAAGATCGGGGACAAGACAAGGTTACCCACTCTCACCACTTCTATTCAATATAGTACTGGAAATACTTGCCATAGCAATCAGAGAAGAAAAAGGACATTCAGGGCATCCAGATAGGCAAGGAAGAATCAAGCTATCACTATTTGCAGATGACATGATATTATACCTAGGGAACCCTACACTCTCTACCAAAAAGCTCCTAGAAACAATAGATACCTATGGTAGAGTGGCAGGGTATAAAATCTATGCCCAAAAAGTTAGTGGCTTTTGTGTATACAAATAATGAAAGAGAAGAAACGGATATTAAGAAAACGATCCCATTCACAATTGTGCCACAGAAAATCAAATGCCTAGGAATCAGCTTAACGAAGAGTATAAAGGACCTGCACAAAGAAAACTATAAAGCCCTGCTTCAAGAAATAAAAGAGGACACGAGGAAATGGAAACATATTCCCTGCTCATGGATCGGGAGAATCAATGTTGTCAAAATGGCAATACTCCCTAGAGCTTTATGTAGATTCAATGCAGTCCCTATAAGGATACCCATGACATTCTTCAAAGAAATTGACTAAACATTCCTGAAATTTGTATGGTATAATAAACCCCAAGAATAGCTAAAGCAATCCTTGGGAAAAAGAAGATGGGAGGCATCAACTTTCCCAACTTCAAACTGTACTACAAAGCAGTAGTAATTAAAACAGCATGGTTTTGGAATAAAAACAGACCTATGGAATAGAGTTGAGTATCCTGACACCCAGCCTCAAATACATGATCATTTAATCTTCAATAAAGGAGCAAAAAGTACAAAATGGAGCAAGGAAAGCCTCTTCAACAAGTGGTGCTGGGAAAACTGGGCAGCTACTTGTAAAAAATGAATTTGGACCTCTGTCTAACACCATGCACAAAAATAAGATCAAAATGGATTAAAGATCTCACATATCAGACCTGAATCCATAAAGTACGTAGAAGAAAATATAGGAAAAACCTTCCACGACATTGAAGGTAAAGGCATCTTGAAAGATGAAACACCACTAACAAAGCAACTAGAAGCAAAGATAAACTAGATGGAACTACGTGAAACTAAAAAGCTTCTGCACCTCAAAAGAAACAGTGACCAAGATACAAAGACAGTACACAGAATGGGAAAGAATATTTACCCAATACCCATCTGATAAGGGGTTAATATCCAGGATAAAGCAGGCACTGGTAGAACTTTACAAGAAGAAAACAGCCAACCCCATCAAAAAATGGGGAGCAGAAATGAACAGAAACTTCGACAAGGAAGAAATTTGAATGGCCAGAAGACATATGAAAAAATGTTCATCATCATTAATAATCAGAGAGATTCAAATCAAAACAACAATGAGATATCCTCACACCACAGAGACTGGCGCATATCCAGAAGAGCAAGGACAAGAAGTGCTGGCGTGGTTGGGGGGAAAGGGGACTCTCATCCATTGTTGGTGGGAATGTCGACTGGTCCAGCCTTTTCAGGAAAACAATATGAACATTCCTCCAAAGACTAGAAATTGAGCTTCCATTTGACCCAGCCATACCACTCCTGGGAATATACCCTGGGAAGCCAAAAACACACAGCGGGAACACCATCTGCATTTTATTTTCATAGTAGCACTTTTCACAATAGCCAGAATCTGGAAACAACTAGAGTGTCCAAGAACTCATGACTGGATAAAGAAACTGTGGTACATCTACACAATGGAATACTATGCAGCTGTTAGAAAAAATGAAGTTATGAAATTTGCCTATAAATGGATGGACATGGAGAGGATCATACTGAGTGAAATTAGCCAGAAGGAAAAAGATATAGAATGAATGCATTTATTTGCATGATATAAATATATAAATAAATATATTTATGTATATATATAGTATGATACCAATCCAAGGTCAGGCAAAACAAGGATCAGGAGGTCTTGTCAAAGGTGGAAACTACCACAAACGTGTGGGAGTCAAAGGTTGGGTAAGACAGAGAAGGGAACAGTGTGCTAATAGTTGAAAGTGATAATACCAGCCTAGAACTGATCATTGAAGATAGCAAAAAGACACACATGATAACCTCTAAATGTATGTATTGCAATCCACAACGTGTAAGAGTAGGAAGAGAGAAGAAAGAGATATAGAAAGAAAGAGAGAAAAGAGATAAAGAACCTGCCATAGAGGGGCAGGCTAGGGAAGGGAGGAGTGTTGCAGGGACTCCTCTAAGAGCCTCTGCATCTGCCCTGGATTACCTCCTGCAGGCCACTTCGTAGATAAGGGGGTAGTCTAAATGTGGCAATTTATCTGACCATGTATTCTGTACTAGCTGGTATAAATATTCTCTCATGCTACCACAATCATCGTGGGACTAGCTAGATCTTACCAGTATATTTGCCTAGCCACGTTGGATCCCTAAATAATTAGACCAGAGAGAAATGCTGTTTGCCTCCAAGCAAGCAAGCATGGCTCCCTAATAACACAAAGGCAACTAAAATACAAAACTACCGTGAAGTAGATGAAGCTTGTGAAGGCTTGGAGAAATATTTAACTGGTACTAGTATTAGACTTTGGTACAGAGACAAGCCATCTCAGAAACCCCCTTCTCTACCCTATAAAGGCTTTTCCAGACAGATCTTGACTCAAGACATTAGCATATAAAAGGGCCTAGGTGAGGAGCTGGGAGAAATTACCTGAGGGCATTTGACCCTCCCTGTCTGTCTGTCACTGTATCACTGTCTTCCCGTTCATCATCGATTTGCTCGAGTGGGCCCCAGTAACATCTCCATATGTCCTGTCTCATGCTAGTAGATCCCAAGGCATCTGCTTGCTCCAGGAACATAAAGAGGCTCAATCCATTCCGGAATGAGGTCTATAATTGTTACTGGTATTTGGCATATATATCAAATACAACACGGGTAGCTTGCCAGGCTCTGCCGTGCAGGTAGCATATTCTTGTAGGCATCTCTAAGTCCAGCATTTATTGATGAACCATGCAGCCGCAGGTGGCCGCGCAAGCCGGGCGCTGATAGGCTGGTCTACTGGGTGGAGGTCTGACGAGAGAGAAGTCCGATGTGGAAAATGGAGGCCCTCATGGAGTGGGGGGTCGTCTGGCTTGTTGCGAGGCTCTGCTGGGGTGGTGGGCCAGGGCTAGAACCCACCATCCCTCCCGGGCACCTCGTGAGCGGCTGGTCACAGGGGAGAGCCAGTAGCAGCTCTGCCCCATGTCTGCGAAGTCTCTGGACCGGCATACCTGAGCCGGATTTAAGAAAGACTTCTGCAGGGTGGAACTCGATGAGCCGGGCACTGATAGGCTGGTCTGCTGGGTGGAGGTCTGACGAGAGAAAAGTCCGGATGTGGAAAATGGAGGCCCTCATGGAGTGGGGGGGTCGTCTGGCTTGTTGGCGAGGCTCTGCTGGGATGGTGGGCCAGGGCTAGAACCCACCATCCCTCCCGGACACCTCGTGAGCGGCTAGTCACAGGGAGAGCCAGTAGCAGCTCTGCCCCATGTCTGCGAGTCTCTCTTGACCCTCCCTGCTTTCCATAATAGTGGGAGGGAGGTCTGAGTTGCAGGGGTATAATACTAGCCTGCTTCCTCTCTCCACACTCTCTCTTTGGGCTCTCTCTTTGTGAGCTCTAACCCTTCTTGGGAGTCTTGTCTTTGTCTCCTCTTTACAGGGCCTTTACACCTGGTGGCCGCCATTTTGGCCTACTCGTGACTGGGGTTCTAGCCAGGAATCCTAAGCACAGGGTTTTTCCTATTGTGGATTTGTATGCCTGAACCTGTGATAAGTAAAGCCTTTTAAAACTGCATCGGATTCCTGAGTCTTCATCCATTTCCCACTGGCTTTGGAGGTAGAAGGGAACTCGCTTTCCAGCACTGTTGGGGATCCCGCAGCGTCCCCGACAGGGGTGGGAATTGGAGACATTGGTGGCAGGAAATGGGCACGGGTGGAGGAAAGGGTGCTGGAACACTGTATGATCGAAACCCAAACATGAACATATTTGTAATTGTATATCTCATGGTGGTATAATAAAATATTTTTTAAAAGGTGAGGCCTTTAAGAACTCAAGGACTCAGCTAGAGTCCAGCACTGCAGGGCTGAGCTGCCCAGAGCTACGGCGCATGCCCGTGCCCTGTTCCCTGCATCGAGCCTCAGGCTCACACACTCCTGGTGTATGAGCTCCTGGGATGGAGAAATGATGGGGCTTTCAGGGAGGCGCCACTCCCGCCTTCCCCCCCTCACGGCCTCCTCTGTCACACAGGTCATCCCCATGCTCCCCAGGCTGCTGTGTGAGGAACTGTGCAGCCTCAACCCCATGACCGACAAGCTGACCTTCTCCGTCATCCTGGACACTGACCGCACAGGGCAAGGTAAGAGCAGAGATGCGTATGTGTGTGTGTGTGTGTGTGTGTGTGAGAGAGAGAGAGAGAGAGAGAGAGAGAGAGAGAGAGTGAGAGAGACCGAGAGACCTCCATGAGTCCCTGTGACATCTGCCTGGTGCTTGGTGGGGAGTGGGGGAGGAGCCACGCCCCAGAAAAGAGTGTTAAGGGCCCCGGAGCAGAGAACTGAGCTGGGCCCTGTTCCTGCCGGAGCTTGGGCAGGCACTGAGAGATCAGGCCTGTGGGCAACGAACAGTGACTTCCAGGAATTGCTTAGGGTCAGACGGGTGTGGTAGAGTCCACAGGATGGGGGGGCGGGGGCATTGGATGCTGGTTACAGATGAATGCTAGGGCGGGAGCCCTCTAAAGTGGTATGAGAAAGGCAATAGTTGATCATTGTTATTTAGTATTTTGAATTTTAGACCACATAGTGGTGCTCAGGGGCTCTTCCTGGCTCTGTGCTCAGGGGTGACCCCTGGTGGTGCTTGGGGAAACCATATGTGGTGCCTGGATTGAAACAGGGTGGGCAGGATAGAAGGCAGGCAAGCACCTTCTCCACACTATCCCTCCAGCCCGAGAAAGATAATGTGAATGTTTTCACATGGTTCTGTGCCTGGTGGTTTAGGGGGGAATTAAATTAGCAAGGCAGTGCCATAACCGAGACCTTGGAGGAACCCTGGGCCAAGAACAAAGGAGAATGGTAGTAGGCAGTTCCTGAATAGGCAATAGGAAAAGATAAATGAAAGATGGTTCCAGGAAAATTAGCCCCCCAAAACAGAAACAACTCTGAACATTCAAAAACAGGGTAATGGTTCATAAGCCATGGAACCAGATCTATGGAATGTTACACAATTACAAAAGCTGTCGCAAAGACCATGTAAGAAGAGGGAGGTGCTTATATTGTAATATTCAATGGAAGTTACAAAAAAGGTATTTAATTATAAAGAGGTTTCAAGTAAAGATGGAGGATCAAATACCCACATTCACTTTTATTCCTTCCCAAAACCTCACTGAAACAACAGTGAAGAGATTTTTTTTTCAAGGCCTAACCCACAAGGACAAAGCGAGTGGGAGAGGAGACAAGAGCAACAGAAGCTTGGCCACAGGGAAGCAGATGGATGAGAGACTGACTTAGCAGTCCCGAGAAAGCTGGGTGCGCAGCCAGTGAGGGGAAAACGCCAAGGAACAACCCATTTGCACAGCCCAGCTCTAAAAAAAAAAAAAAAATCAAAATTTGACAGCCACTGTGTAACGGGAAAGTGGAGGGAGAGGAATGGGTGAGGATGCCGCAGAGATTGGCCACGGGGAGGTTGTTTTTAAAGCTCATGCCTCCCCAGTATTAAGAAGATCAGAAATCTATTCCCTGACGTTTCTCAGGACAGTTGATGTCTGAGAAGGAAAGTTACCGACCTCACTCACGCTCACAGCATTGGCACACAGGGGCTTCTCAAGGCGGGCCTGGGCATTGGCAGTAGCAGGAGGGCAAAGCCTAGTCCCCAAGGGTCAAGACACACAAACTTGCTGAATTGCCTCAAGAACATTCCAGGTGAACCCGCTTTGCTCATGGCGGGAGTAAGTTGATGAAGAGAACACTGGTCCCATCGGTTCCATTGTAGGGGAAGGGCCAGGTGGCAGCTTGCGCCCCCACTCCTGCCCAGTGCTTTTGTGGGAAGGACTAAAGAGGCAGCTGGTTCCTATCAGAGAGGACAGGCCCAGGACGTGTGCAGACAAGCACTGTCTTGGTGGATGCAGAATTTGGACTGTATATCGAACACGTGCTGTACACACACATACATCCACACACATGCACAGATATATGCAGCAGGGGGAAGCCGGAGTTGCTTACTACAGTGAAAGTGAGACGGTGTGTTGGGAGGAACAGTTCTGCTATACTCACAAGACCGCGCTGGCTCCTCCGTGCAGCTGCTGATGGCACCGGGCAAACTGGGCAGAGGTGGACTGGAAACCATTACATGGACATGGTTGTGTGTAAGGGAGTGTCTGTGGAAAAAAGATGTTCTCTTCTTCCACAGTGAAAGTTTTTTTTTCACAGTGAAAGTTTTTGAATAATTCCTAGAAGAGAAAAATCAAGAGATAGCGCTCAAGCTGTTACTGGAAACATGAAAATGAACCTCGAAAGAATCTACTAGATGAGATGGGGGTGAGGAGGGGCAGAGGAAAGAGAGATGTGCCATTGGCCCCAGTGTGGAGTTTCTCACAGGACATAGTGCCGTTGGCCCCCAGTGTGGAGTTTCTCACAGGACATAGTGCCGTTGGCCCCCAGTGTGGAGTTTCTCACAGGACACAGCACCATTGGCCCCAGTGTGGAGTTTCTCACAGGACATAGTGCCGTTGGCCCCAGTGTGGAGTTTCTCACAGGACACAGCACCATGGCCCCAATGTGGAGTTTCTCACAGGACACAGCACCATTGGCCCCAATGTGGAGTTTCTCACAGGACATAGTGCCGTTGGCCCCAGTGTGGAGTTTCTCACAGGACATAGTGCCGTTGGCCCCCAGTGTGGAGTTTCTCACAGGACATAGTGCCGTTGGCCCCCAGTGTGGAGTTTCTCACAGGACACAGCACCATTGGCCCCCAGTGTGGAGTTTCTCACAGGACACAGCACCATGGCCCCCAGTGTGGAGTTTCTCACAGGATACAGTTCCATTGGCCCCCAGAGTGCATTTTCTCACAGGACACAGCACCATTGGCCCCCAGAGTGGAGTTTCTCACAGGACACAGTGCCATTGGACCCCATTGTGAAGTTTCTGATAAGACGCAGTGCCATTGGCCTCCTAATGTTGAGTTTCTTCATGACACCATGCCATTGCCCCCACCCAGTATTGAGGTGTTTATTGAGCCCCCAATGTGGAGTTTCTTCATGCTCATCAGACACATCCAGAGGGCCCTTGAGGGAAGGACAGCTGTGGTGCAAGACTCCATATGGCAGCCACATTTAGTGTGCTCACCAGTGTTGGTGTCCAGACCTTTCCAGACACACCCATCCTGTGTCCACCTGGCGGTGGACTTGGTCAGTTCATCCCAGGAGGCTGGGCTCAGTGAATGGCTAACAGTCAAGATGCATGGAATGAAGGCTGGAGAGGAAGTACAGGGGTTACGGCATTGGCCTCACACATGGCCCACCAGGTTTGATCCCCTGCACCGCTTATGGCTCCCGAGCCCCCAGCACTACCAGGAGTGACCCCCTGAGTACTGCTGGGTGTTGCCTGAAAAGGAGTTAAAAAAGATGCGTGCAGTGAAGTGAGAAATCAGATTGCAGACTCAGGGTCCGGTTTTTTTTTTCACAGGATAATGGGCAGGGAAAGCCTGGATCAGCGGGGGAAAGCCTGGGTCAGTGGGGGAAAGCCTGGGTCAGTGGGGAAAGCCTGGATCAGTGGGGGAAAGCCTGGGTCAGTGGGGGAAAGCCTGGGTTAGTGGGGGAAAGCCTGGGTCAGGGGGAAAAGCCTGGGTCAGCGGGGGAAAGCCTGGGTCAGCGGGAAAGCCTGGGTCAGTGGGGGAAAGCCTGGGTCAGCGGGAAAGCCTGGATCAGTGGGGAAAGCCTGGGTCAGCGGGGGAAAGCCTGGGTCAGCGGGGAAAGCCTGGGTCAATGGGGGAAAGCCTGGATCAGGGGGAAAGCCTGGGTCAGCGGGGGAAAGCCTGGGTCAGCGGGGGAAAGCCTGGGTCAGCGGGGAAAGCCTGGGTCAGTGGGGAAAGCCTGGGTCAGCGGGGAAAGCCTGGGTCAGCGGGGAAAGCCTGGATCAGTGGGGAAAGCCTGGGTCAGCGGGGAAAGCCTGGGTCAGCGGGGAAAGCCTGGGTCAGTGGGGAAAGCCTGGGTCAGCGGGGGGAAAGCCTGGGTCAGTGGGGAAAGCCTGGGTCAGCGGGGAAAGCCTGGATCAGTGGGGGGAAAGCCTGGGTCAGTGGGGAAAGCCTGGGTCAGCGGGAAAGCCTGGGTCAGTGGGGGAAAGCCTGGGTCAGCGGGGGGAAAGCCTGGGTCAGCGGGGAAAGCCTGGGTCAGTGGGGAAAGCCTGGGTCAGCGGGAAAGCCTGGATCAGCGGGGGAAAGCCTGGGTCAGCGGGGGAAAGCCTGGGTCAGTGGGGGAAAGCCTGGGTCAGTGGGGAAAGCCTGGGTCAGCGGGAAAGCCTGGGTCAGTGGGGAAAGCCTGGGTCAGCGGGGAAAGCCTGGGTCAGTGGGGAAAGCCTGGGTCAGCGGGGAAAGCCTGGGTCAGCGGGGAAAGCCTGGGTCAGCGGGGAAAGCCTGGGTCAGCGGGGGAAAGCCTGGATCAGCGGGGGAAAGCATGGGTCAGCGGGAAAGCCTGGGTCAGTGGGGAAAGCCTGGGTCAGTGGGGAAAGCCTGGGTCAGCGGGGAAAGCCTGGATCAGCGGGAAAGCCTGGGTCAGTGGGGAAAGCCTGGGTCAGTGGGGAAAGCCTGGGTCAGTGGGGGAAAGCCTGGGTCAGTGGGGAAAGCCTGGATCAGTGGGGAAAGCCTGGATCAGTGGGGGAAAGCCTGGGTCAGTGGGGAAAGCCTGGGTCAGCGGGGAAAGCCTGGATCAGCGGGGGAAAGCCTGGGTCAGCGGGAAAGCCTGGGTCAGCGGGAAAGCCTGGATCAGCGGGGGAAAGCCTGGGTCAGTGGGGAAAGCCTGGGTCAGTGGGGGAAAGCCTGGGTCAGTGGGGGAAAGCCTGGGTCAGTGGGGGAAAGCCTGGGTCAGTGGGGAAAGCCTGGATCAGTGGGGGAAAGCCTGGGTCAGTGGGGGAAAGCCTGGGTCAGTGGGGAAAGCCTGGATCAGTGGGGAAAGCCTGGGTCAGTGGGGGAAAGCCTGGGTCAGTGGGGGAAAGCCTGGGTTAGTGGGGGGGAAAGCCTGGGTCAGCGGGGAAAAGCCTGGGTCAGCGGGGAAAGCCTGGGTCAGCGGGGAAAGCCTGGGTCAGTGGGGGGAAAGCCTGGGTCAGCGGGGAAAGCCTGGATCAGTGGGGGGAAAGCCTGGGTCAGCGGGGGAAAGCCTGGGTCAGCGGGGAAAGCCTGGGTCAGCGGGAAAGCCTGGATCAGTGGGGGAAAGCCTGGGTCAGTGGGGAAAGCCTGGGTCAGCGGGAAAGCCTGGGTCAGCGGGGAAAGCCTGGATCAGTGGGGGGGAAAGCCTGGATCAGTGGGGAAAGCCTGGGTCAGCGGGAAAGCCTGGGTCAGTGGGGAAAGCCTGGGTCAGCGGGGAAAGCCTGGGTCAGTGGGGGAAAGCCTGGGTCAGTGGGGAAAGCCTGGATCAGCGGGGGAAAGCCTGGATCAGAGGGGAAAGCCTGGGTCAGTGGGGAAAGCCTGGGTCAGCGGGAAAGCCTGGGTCAGCGGGGAAAGCCTGGGTCAGTGGGGGGGGGAAAGCCTGGGTCAGCGGGGAAAGCCTGGGTCAGTGGGGAAAGCCTGGGTCAGCGGGGAAAGCCTGGGTCAGTGGGGGAAAGCCTGGATCAGCGGGAAAGCCTGGGTCAGTGTGGAAAGCCTGGGTCAGCGGGGAAAGCCTGGGTCAGTGGGGAAAGCCCTGGGTCAGTGGGGGAAAGCCTGGATCAGTGGGGGAAAGCCTGGGTCAGTTGGGGAAAGCCTGGGTCAGCGGGAAAGCCTGGGTCAGTGGGGGGGAAAGCCTGGGTCAGCGGGAAAGCCTGGGTCAGTGGGGAAAGCCTGGGTCAGCGGGGAAAGCCTGGGTCAGTGGGGAAAGCCTGGATCAGCGGGGAAAGCCTGGGTCAGTGGGGAAAGCCTGGGTCAGCGGGGGAAAGCCTGGGTCAGCGGGAAAGCCTGGTCAGCTTTCTGCTTTCTATCCAGTTAGGAGGGTGCGGAGCCAGAGAAAGTTGGGTTGAGGGAATCAAAGCCCCCAAATGTGTTATGAGGAGGACGTCCATGCATGGGCTAGGAAGGAACCAGAAAGTCTCAGTGGCCCGGCAGCATCTCGGAGCCCATCCTGTGCTGGCACCAGCGTTATGGTGCAGGACGCCCTGTGCTTTTGTGTGCCTGTGGCTTCTCCGAGTGGGCCTGGGCTGCTGGACAGCCCTTCTCTCTCCGCCTTGGGCCTCTGCTTCTGACGGAAGGCTTTGATGATCCTCGTGGAAAGGAGGACCTGACCACTCTGGTGCTGTTTCTGCCCCCACGTCCAGCTTCCTGTCCACCCCCTTCTCCCCACCCCACATACTCACTCTCTGGCACGTGCCACCTGAGGCAGAAGCTTCTAAACACGGGCACGGCCCTCGTCTCCCCACCATGGGGTTGGTCCCTGAATCATGCAGGCATCCGTGCCCACCTCATGTCCTATTTCCTGGCTTTTGCAAGGCACACAGGGATGGACTCTCCTTTGTCCTTCCTCCTCTGGCTTTAAAACTCACACAGCTGCCTCTTGGCCTCACCAGGAAAGGGCCTTACTCCAGCCGGGGTCCTCCTAGTGGCCTGATATGGTAGATGGAAGGCAGTGTTTCTTTCCAGAAAGCTCCAGCACATGAACAAAATGGTCTGGTGGGCAGGCCCCTCAGTGCCCTCAGCAGAGGCGTCCCGTGGGCCCAGTGGCTCGCATGTTTCTGGCAGCCTCTGTCCTCTTCCTTGGTCCTGCAGGGCCAGCTGAGAGGATCATGCTCCAGTCAGCCCTGCCCATGGCCCTGCCCACCTCCTTCCTCCTCGGTCCCTGTGATATCTCTGCCCACTGCTACACACACACACACACGCAGCGCATAGACACACGAAGATACAGACACACATGCATGCAGACACATATACATACATTCATGCACGAGCCTGCAGACTCACATGCAGACACTCACACTTAGACACATAAGCAGACAGGTACACAAAGACACACACACACACACAAAGACACACCTCATGCAGCTGGACTCAGCAGTGAGAAGTGGCAGGATTGATCCTAAGGCGCCTCACCCCTGCTCTCCTCCCACACACACACCCCTGCTCCCCCCACACACACACACACAAGCACACACACATACACCTGGCTGTGGTCCTTCAGGAAAATGCTTTTTTTTTCTCCCTCCTGATTTGCTTTTTTGAACTAAGCTAGCCCAGAATCTTGTAGCAGCAATTTTGTGTCTGTTGACTTAATGTTACAAATTACCCCACTGGCAGATTTTTGAACCAGCAATTCCTCAATGACGCATTGGGCTTTTTTTTTTTTTTTTTGGGCGGGGGGATAAATTTTCAAATCCATCAGGAATGGGATGGAACCACTTTCAAAAGATGAGTGTTTCCTGAGTGTCTGTCAGATGGAGTTGGTGAGTTTGAGGCCGACTTCCTGGCTGCGCCCACTCTGCCATAGTCAGAATCCTCCTGGGGAGGGTGCTGGCCTGCGCGTGGGCCAGGGTCCATCCTCAGCACCCCGAGGATTTCCTGAGCCGACTAGGAGTGAACCTGAGCATATCCAACTATGGCCGCAAATCAAAGAATTATAGATTATGCTCGGGAGCCAGGGAGATGGCTCCAAGACCTGGAGCTTAGGCCTTGCATGTGGGAGGCCCAGATTTGATCCCCAGTACCTCATGGTCCCCTGGGCAGTACTGGGAGTGACCCTGAGCACCAGTGGGTATGCCCCCCTGCCAAACAAAAAGGTAGCTAGGAATGGGAAGCCTCGCCTCCTGGGGAGCTGGTGCCGCACTGTGCGGGGCAGGCTCGACATGGACACAGCTTCTGGAAGCTGGTTTCTGGGGCTGCCTGCCTGTGGGCCTAGGCCAGAGCCAGCGCGCAGGGCTTCCTCCACAACCTGGACAAGTGGGGGGCCAGCTGGGAACTGGCTGCCCGCCATGGGAGGGCCTGGGCTTGCATTTTCACAGAGAACAGAGGGAGGCCCAAAACTTCCCGGGCTCGTTGGTGGCGCTCCTTGGGCTTTTCCTGCCAATACTCAGCTCTTCTGTGTGCGGCCAGCTCGGGCACGGTGTTGGTGACAGCGGGCTGAGGGCGTGGAGCCGCCCCATAGAGCCTCTGCTGGACCTCCACTTCCCTAGCAGGGGCACCTCTGTGTCAGCGCCCACCACTCCGAACATGTTCAGCCCCATGTTCCGCCCCTAAGCACCGTCTGGGTGTCATGTGACTGCGCCTGTGACCATGTTGGAGTTCCCGACTGGCGGGCTATGAAGAGGGTCCGCCACTCCAGCTGGGTGCTGTGTGTTTGGGGGGAGACGGATGCAGGTTTCCTGGGCTGCAGCTCAGTGACAAGGACCTGAGCAACTCACCAGTGGATCTGTCTCCCGCTCACACCCCCGCAGTGACCCGCAGTGCTGCTCTGCTCACCCCTTCCCCTGCGGCGACCTGGTGCTTCTGCTCATGCACACCGCAGTGACCGCCAGGTGCTCCCCCTGCGCACTGCCCCCCAGTGACCCGCAGGTGCTCCCCCTGCGCACTGCCCCCAGTGACCCGCAGGTGCTCCTCCTGCGCACTGCCCCCCCAGTGACCCGCAGGGTGCTCCTGCGCACTGCCCCCCAGTGACCCGCAGGTGCTCCCCCTGTGCACTGCCCCCCAGTGACCCGCAGGTGCTCCCCCTGCGCACTGCCCCCCCCAGTGACCCGCAGGTGCTCCTCCTGCGCACTGCCCCCCAGTGACCCGCAGGTGCTCCTGCGCACTGCCCCCAGTGACCCGCAGGTGCTCCCCCTCGCACTACCCCCAGTGACCGCAGGTGCTCCTCCTGCACACTGCCCTCCAGTGACCCGCAGGTGCTCCCCCTGCGCACTGCCCCCAGTGACCCGCAGGTGCTCCCCCTGCGCACTGCCCTCCAGTGACCCCAGGGTGCTCCTCCTGCGCACTGCCCCCAGTGACCATGGGTGCTCCCCCCGCACTGCCCCCAGTGACCGCAGGTGCTCCCTGCGCACTGCCCCCAGTGACCCAGGTGCTCCCCCTACCCCCAGTGACCCGCAGGTGCTCCTCCCTGCGCACTACCCCCAGTGACCCGCAGGTACTCCTCCTGGGCACTACCCCCCAGTGACCCACAAGTGCTCCCCTGCGCACTGCCCCCCGTGACCCGCAGGTGCTCCTCCCTGCGCACTACCCCCCAGTGACCGCAGGTGCTCCTCCTGCGCGACTGCCCCCCGTGACCCGCAGGTGCTCCCCCTGCGCACTACCCCCCAGTGACCGCAGGTGCTCCTCCTGCGCACTGCCCCCCCAGTGACCCGAGGTGCTCCTCCTCCTGCACTGCCCCCGTGACCGCAGGGTGCTCCCCCTGCACTACCCCCAGTGACCCGCAGGTGCTCCTCCCTGCGCACTACCCCCAGTGACCCGCAGGTACTCCTCCCTGCGCACTACCCCCCCAGTGACCCAAGTGCTCCCCCTCGCGCACTGCCCCCCGTGACCCCATGGTGCTCCCCCTGCGCTGCCCCCAGTGACCCTAGGTGCTCCTCCTGTGCACTACCCCCCCAGTGACCCGCAGGTGCTCCCCTGCGCACTGCCTCCCCCCGTGACCCGCAGGTGCTCCTCCCTGCGCACTGCCCCCCAGTGACCCGCAGGTGCTCCCCCCTGCGCACTGCCTCCCCCGTGACCCGCAGGTGCTCCTCCCTCGCACTAACCCCCAGTGACCAGCAGGTGCTCCTCCTGCGCACTGCCCCCAGTGACCCGCAGGTGCTCCTCCCTGCGCACTACCCCCAGTGACCGCAGGTGCTCCTCCTGCGCACTGCCCCCCCCCCAGTGACCCGCAGGTGCTCCCCCCGCACTGCCTCCCCCGTGACCCGCAGGTGCTCCTCCCTGCACTTACCCCCAGTGACCCTGAGGTGCTCCTCCTGCACTACCCCCCAGTGACCCGCAGGTACTCCTCCCTGCGCACTACCCCCCAGTGATGCGCAAGTGCTCCCCCTGCGCACTGCCCCCCGTGACCCGCAGGTGCTCCCCCCTGCACTGCCCCCAGTGACCGCAGGTGCTCCTCCCTGCGCACTACCCCCAGTGACCCGCAGGGTGCTCCCCCGCGCACTGCCTCCCCCGTGACCCGCAGGTGCTCCTCCCTGCGCACTGCCCCCCCAGTGACCCGCAGGTGCTCCCCCCTGCGCACTGCCTCCCCCGTGACCGCAGGTGCTCCTCCTGCACACTACCCCCCAGTGACCCGCAGGTGCTCCTCCCTGCGCACTGCCCCCAGTGACCGCAGGTGCTCCTCCTGCGCACTACCCCCAGTGACCGCAGGTGCTCCTCCCTGCGCTGCCTCCCCCGTGACCCGCAGGTACTCCTCCTGCGCACTGCCTCCCCCATGACCCGCAGGTGCTCCCCCTGTGCACTGCCCCCCCAGTGACCCGCAGGTGCTCCTCCTGCGCACTGCCCCCAGTGGCCCGCAGGTGCTCCCCCTGCGCACTGCCCCCAGTAACCCGCAGGTGCTCCCCCTGCGCACTGCCCCCCAGTGACCCGCAGGTGCTCCTCCCTGCGCACTGCCCCCAGTGACCGCAGGTGCTCCCCCCTGCGCACTGCCCCCAGTGACCCGCAGGTGCTCCCCCCTGCGCACTGCCCCCCAGTGACCGCAGGTGCTCCTCCCTGCACTGCCTCCCCAGTGACCCGCAGGTGCTCCTCCCTGCTCACCCCTACCCCCTGCAGCTCCACAGTCCCCTTCCCCTGGGATGCCGTCATTCACCCCAATCCTTTGGTGTCCCACGCTGAGCAGCCCCCTTGCCCTGTCCACTGTCCCTATGTGTCCGGCCTTTCACACAACCTGAACCCACAGTCCCCGCACTTCCCTCCCTTGGAAGGACTGAGGTGCTCCACAGGAGCTGGACGGCTTCCCTGGTCCCCACTACACATCCCCCAGGAACCACCCCAGGAGTGCCCGGGCGGTGGTAAAGGCCTCCACTCTGTCCGCCCTCTCCCTGCACCACCTGGTGTTGGGGGAGCACCGCCCCTGCCTCCTCGAACTCCACAATCTTAGCAGTGGGGGCCGTCCCGGACTCTGCGAGCCCCCTCAGGTGCTGTGTGCCAGCCCATCCCCGCGGCGCCCACGCCCTCAGCACCCTCCCTCCCGCCCCGCAGATCCTCAGTGAGTGGTTCGGCCGCACCGTCATCCGCTCCTGCACCAAACTGAGCTACGAGCACGCACAGAGCATGATCGAGAGCCCGTCCGAGGAGCTGCCCGCCCGAGCAGCTGCCCCCCCGTGGCCCCCGAAGCACAGCAGCCGGGCGTGCACCGTGCCGCTCCTGCACCTGCACGCCATCGCCAGGGAGCTCCGCAGCGCCGCAGACGGGGCACTGCGCCTGGACCAGGTCAGTCAGCTCAGCGCTTGTCTGGTCATAGCCTGACCAGTGGTGGCATGAGCCCAGGGTGGATGCTGGCAGGGCAGAATGTGGATCCCTCCCCAGCCCCTGCAGTCTCTTCCCAACGCAGTGGGCAACTTCACTTCCCTAGTGGAGTCGGCTGAGGGATGCCCAGACGCGTCGAAGGGTGTCCCAGGGTCAGGCTGAATGAAGTGTCTCCGGGCTTCCAAAGAGGCTGTTGGCAGGTCCCCCAGTCTGCAGAAGCAGAGCGCCCCGGTGGCTGCAGGGCACAGGGCTTCGGATTCCCCCAGGCGGCCCCACATCGGGGCTGCTTTCCTCCTGCTCCGTCCCTGCGGCCCCTCGCATCTCTATTCCTTAGCCAGGCCCCGAAAACTCCAGTCTGGGGCTCGGTGTACATCTCCAAGTGTCCCGCCCAGGTGAGCTGGTGGAGCCGTTTCTCATCCACCGACGGGCTCTGCCCTCAGCCGAGACTCTTCTCGGGCCGTGTGCCCCACCTTCTTTGGAAACCCTGACGGCTTCACGCCATCCTTCCTCGTGGGACAGTGTCAGACACACTGCCCGACAGGCATCACAGACAGGGGGCCTGGCCGGGCCTGGCTGCTCCCAGCGAGGGCGTGTCTGTGGTGCTGCTGGGCACCCTTGCCCTGGGCTGTGGTGGGGGTCGGCTCCCCCCTGGGGAGGAGCTCGCTATTCTCCTGCTCAGGGCTGCTGGTGGGACACTGCCACCACTGCACTTTCTGTTCTGTTCCTGCTTCCTGGACCTCTGTCCTCCGCCAGAGCCCCACACACCTGTTGCCCGTCCTCTCCCGCCCCTGTGCTTCCCCTGCTGTCCCCGGGCGTCTCCCCTCCCCTCTTGCGTTTCTCAGCCATCCTGAATTTCAACATGGTGCTTCACCTCCTCCTGCGATGCTGAAGATACAGCCTGCCCGGCCATCTAGGATTCCCTGCCTGGTGCCCCCACGACCAGCTTTGTCCTTCCTCCTACAGAGTGGGGGTTCTGTCCATGGCCTGTGCACGGGCTGGCAGGCCCAGAGCAGCCCTCTGCTGGCCCTGCCCGGTAGGGACTATACACGGGGTGACTGAAACAGCAGGGGAGGGGGAGCCACAGCAGCTGTGAGCTCCCAGGGCAAAGCCCGCTCACAGGGCACCTCTGAGGCACCTCTGACTTGGCAGCTGAAGAGAAGTGGAGGCTCCCCGCAAGGAACAGGAGCCTCGGGGACCCCCTGCTAGGCCCTCACTCCGGCTGCATCCTCGATTTATATGCCCTGAGCAACGTGGGTCGTTTATGCCAAACCTGCTTGCATGGCTTGGCGGAGCCTTTGCGGCAGGCAGCAGGGACACGGTAGCAGGTGTCTGTGGGCTCTTGCCTTGTTCTCGCCAGCCCCACGCTCAGCTCCACAGGCCCAGGCAGCTTCACCCCCAGGCCCCAGCACTGACCAGCTGGAGGAATGTGGCAGGGGCGGGCACAGGCTCTCCTGAGCACTGTTTTGGAACCCCCCACCCCCATAAGGAGAGCGGAAGCAAGTACAGCTGTTAAAAAGCAGAGTGTGTATACCGACGTGTTCAGCCCGTGTGCTTTGTCTCTCTACTGAGTGATCCCATTCGTGGGCTGGCGGTTAGGGCAAAGTGATGCACAGAAACCCACCTTCAAACAGAAAGGCCCACCGCCCGCCCTGGCACCTGGACCTGTCCAGGGCCCCAGCCCCAGAGGCCACTATCGCCCACTTGAGGAAACCCTGATCTAGAAAGTCCATCAAGCGGCTGCAGCCCACACACGCCCAAGTGTGTGTCCCTGGGAAGTCCCCTGGGGAACGCTTCCGTCGCCTCCCGCAGGGTCCTGAGGAGCCTTTGAATAGAGCATGTGGAATCCTGAGCAGCTGCAGACGCTCCTAGTGGGGCTTCCTGCTGGTCAGGGCCAGAGAATGCCAAGGTCTGTGACTGATGCTAATCTTGGGGCAGGTCTCAGGCGGTTTTACTGCTGAGAACAACTTGGGCTCTTGGTTGTTCCCCATTTCTGAACTGGGAAATCTGGCTCCTGGAGGACTGATGAGTTTCTTTTGTGCAGGACCCCAAGAGTGAGCAAGCCCTTCGTCCCGCGCCTCCCAGTACACCATGCTGACCGGAGGGAAGAATTTTTCATCAAAGTGGGGGGGGGGAATACCCTCCAAAGGCCTGATGAGGTTCCAGTTAATTAAAGTGTGCAAATAATAGAGCCGCATCCTGGGAGCCAATTTCTTGGCTGTCCAGAGAATGGGTTTGTGGCCTAGAGCTTTGGAGGCAGAACCCGCCGTCTCCTGCTGCGAGGGTCCCTGATGTCAGCCAGTGGCCCCATCCTGAGTCCCTGAGCTGCTCTTCCAGGCCCTTCTTTCTGCCTGCCTCTGTCCTCCCAGCTGCCCGGAAGCCAGGTCCTCTGTACGGTCTGTACGGTCCTCTGTACTCTCAGAAATAGCAGGCCTCTCTACTCGCCTCACGCTCTGCAAGTGGAATCAGCCCGTTGGCACAATGAGATGGTCGCAATGATGGGCCCCTGGTTCAGAGTTCAGAATAGACGCAGGAGACTGGGCAGCCTGATGGAACTGCAGTGACTGGGAGTCCAGGGACGCCCCCCAGCCACAGAGGGGGCCCTGCCCCTTCCAGGCTTCTGGGGGGAGCTGTCGGCTGACCCTGAAGTGATGGCAGAACCACTCCAGCTCCAAACAGGCAGGATGTGGTCCAGAACACACTGCAGGTTCTGGTCCTGGAAGAGGGTCTGGTTCAGTGAAGGCCGCCCCTCGCGTCCCTTCAGACCACCCAGAAGCCCTTGCTATGGGCCCCAGGCCCATGTGTCCAGTCTCCAGCTTCCATCCAGGTGCCACCGACGCTGCTTCTGCTCCTTCAGGGATGCCTGTGAGGATGGCATCAGAGGAGCCGGACGGACCCAGGCCACTCACGAGATGGAGGCCGCGACAGAGCCACCAGCCCCAAACTCCATCCAGGGTCTGTGTCTCGGCTGGGGCCGAGAGGGGTGTCAACTGGTTCTGAGAAGGCCCCGAGCACAGACGCCTCAGAGTGCTGACTGTGCCTGGGCAGCGACACGTCCTCTTTTCCATGCGGGGTCTCAGCCCAGCAGTCCCCACTGTGCTGAGGGCCGCCCCGCGTGTAGAGCACGGCCTGGGCCTGAGCCCAGAGTGAGGTCAGGACCGCACGATACTCCCCTAACTAAAGGCGCCCGTGCTCCAGCCATACCTGTATGGGGCCCACGCCCTAGGGCCCACACTTGAGACAGTTTTTGCACTGACTCGATTGTAAAGATAAACTTGCTGGTAGAAATGTTCCCCAGTACCTCAGGGCCCACCTGCTGGGGAATGCTACTCCAGATGACCGTGGCCAGCGGCCTTGAGCAGGGCTTGGCAGGCTGCCCATCAAGGACCAGCTTGTAAATATTTGACTTGGAGACCCGTAGCCTCTGTCTGGGCCGCAACTTGGCCCCTGCAGAGCCAGCAGCCGGGGCACACCGAGGAGCCGAGCGAGGAGCAAGCTTGTCTGGGCGGGAGGGGGTGGGGTGATGAGAGCCCAGAGGAGCAAGCTTGTCTGAGAGACTGGGCGGGAGGGGTGGGGTGATGAGAGCCCAGAGGAGCAAGCTTGTCTGAGAGACTAGGCGGGAGGGGTGGGGGTGATGAGAGCCCAGAGGAGCAAGCTTGTCTGAGAGACTGGGCGGGAGGGGTGGGGTGATGAGAGCCCAGAGGAGCAAGCTTGTCTGAGAGACTGGGCGGGAGGGGTGGGGGTGATGAGAGCCCAGAGGAGCAAGCTTGTCTGAGAGACTGGGCGGGGGGGTGGGGTGATGAGAGCCCAGAGGAGCAAGCTTGTGAGAGTGACTGGGCAGGAGGGGTGGGGGTGATGAGAGCCCAGAGGAGCAAGCTTGTCTGAGAGACTAGGCGGGAGGGGTGGGGTGATGAGAGCCCAGAGGAGCAAGCTTGTGAGAGTGACTGGGCGGGAGGGGTGGGGTGATGAGAGCCCAGAGGAGCAAGCTTGTCTGAGAGACTGGGCGGGAGGGGTGGGGTGATGAGAGCCCAGAGGCTGGCCGCTGAGGCTGCTCCATCATGAGGAGTTCCTCTGGGTTTCTGTCAGTGACAGTGATGAGAACCATGCCTGGGCCAGCAGGGAACAGAGACTGCGGGGTGGGGTCCCCCGGCCCGAGAGGGCATCCATCCACCTCCCCCGCCAGCCTTTCAGTCTTAGCACTGCCCTGGGCAGTCTGGGGCGCCTGGGGAACAGTTGCGCTAAGATGCTCTAGGGCTGGGCTGTTTCAAGCAATTAAGTCAATTATTCCTTTGATTAGGACCCTGCTTGACAGGTCCAATTGGAGGCCCAGAAGCAGAGAGTGAATGCCCCCTGTTTACAGCCAGTCCCTCTGAACTAGCCCCAGGCAGAGGGAGCCAGTTCCCCTTTCCCACCTCTCCATGGCTCCTCTCTCACACACACACACACACACACACACACACACATATACATGCACATGCACACATACACACACATACACACATATACGCATACATGCACATGCACACATACATGCACTTGCACACATACATGCACTTGCACACACACACATACATACATATCATATACATACACATACACGCACATTTACATGCATGCATGCACACATGCATACACATACACACATACATACACACATACATGCACGTGCATACATACATGCACACATACACACATACATACGCACATACATCCATACCATATACGTACATACACATACACATGCATACATACACATACATGCACACACATACACATACACACATACATCCATACCATATACATACATACATACACACGCAGACATACACACATATACATGCCCGCACACACCATACATATACACACGCACGCAGACATGCACGCTCACACACTCTCCCCACGCACAGAAATGCTCCCTCAGCTGTCTATTGAGGCATTTCTGTGGCGGCTACTCTTGGCAAATAGGATCTTTCTCTGCCCCCTGCCTCCTGCCCCACGGCTGTACTTAGCACATCCCTTGATTCATTCATTTAAAAGTGCACTTAGACTATTGGTGGAGAGATGGACATGGGCTAAGTCACTTGCCTTGTAATGACCCGAGAACCAGGTTCGAACCCTGTCTCTGCATATGTCCCCAATCCCTGAGAACCACTGGGTGTGGTCCAACCCCCCCCCCAATAAAAAGTAAAATTAAGATATTGGGGCCAGAGCGATAGTCCAGCAGGTAGGGCGTTTGCCTTGCACGCAGCCAGCCCATGCCAGCCTGGGTTCAATCCCGGCATCCCATATGGTCCCCTGAGCACCACCAGGAGTAATTCCTGAGTGCAGAGCCAGGAGTAACCCCTGAGCATTGCCGGTGTGACCCAAAAAGCAAAAAATAAATAAATAAATAAGTCTATTTACAGAGAGGGGTTGGAACAAATAGTACAGTGAGTGGGTGAGCACTTGCCTTACACATGGCCAACGCAGGTTCAATGCCTGACAGTTGAGCCCACCAGGAGTGACCCCTGAGCCTAGAGCCAGGAATCAAGCCTGAGCACTGCTGGGTGTGGCCCAACGGCCATTTGGAAGACAACACTTGCAGAGGTAACGCCAGAAGTCGGGCACTTGACTTGCATGAGGTCAGTCTGGTTCAATGGTCCTGAGCAGCGCTGAGGTGACCTAAGCACCTCTCGCATGGCTCAAATAGCCTTTCTATTCCCCCACAAAAAAAAGTAGAATAGTTCTTCTCTCCAGTACAATTATTTACAAGGAACAAGCATTCTGGCCTGTTGTTTCAGTTTGTCCTGTAGTTGGTGGAAGGGTAAAGGCTAGGCAGGGGTCCTGCTTGTTCCCTCTTGGTCCTCGGCCTGTTTCATCACCCAGCGCAGGTGCGCGCGACCCGAGCCTTTTGGTGGCGTTGATCTCTTCTTCCAACTCACTCCACGTGTCTTCAGAAAACTGCCATGGGGGCTAGCAGGGAGAGGCGCTGGAAACAAGAGTGTGGGGGTGAAGGTTTAGTTCTGGTTCTTAGGTTTTGTTTGTTGTTTGTGGGGAGGATAGAGCCAGAGATGGAGCCCAGCCAAATCCCCCCCACTAGTTCTTGGGTTTAGAGTGTGGCAAGGAGCCAGTAGGGGCTCCCAGAAAACGTAAGTGTGTGGCAGAATACTCTCTGGTGGGGGGGCGGGACTCGCACGTGCCGAGGCAGTGTGTGCATGGCACTTAATGAGAGGGTTGGGTTTGAGTACATCTGGTGGTGCTTTTTGGACTCCTCCCAGAGGTCATTGTTCAGGGGTTGCTCCCAGTGATGTGGGGGAACCATGTGGTGCTGGGCTCGAACCCAGGCTCCCACATGCAAAGGCTCTTATGCATGGGAGACTGGCCAGGTTCTGAAGGCCAGAGGGGCCATAAGCCACTATAGGTGTACCCCTAGAAGGATGAGAGAGAGAGAGAGAGAGAGAGAGAGAGGGAGAGAGAGGGAGAGAGAGAGCCCAGTGGGTGAGGTCAGGCTGGGTCCAGTTCTGTGCCAAGATGGAGGAACTATGAAGGAGGCAGAGGAGAGAGGAAGAAGCGGGAGGGTGTGAGGCATGGAGGTGAGAGATGCCTCCCAGTGGGAGAGCAGCCTAGGAAACCCTGGGGCCTGCCTGAGGGAGGTGTCTCAGCAGGGAGCACTGACAGGGATGCTGCCACCTCCCTGGGTTGTGGCATGGGGGAGAAATCAGGGAGCACTGGGTTTCCGGCTCGCTGAGTTTGAGGGGCCGGAGAGAACCGTGATCAGGAGGTCAGGTGGCCAGAGGGGTGGGCTATGCCTAGACAGAGTTGGATAAACAGGGATCCTCCACATTTCCGGGGGATATCCCCAACTCCCACGTCCTTAGAAGGGCAGTTTCCGTGTATCAAGCATATTCCTGGAGGCAGGCAAGAACAGGCCAGCAGGAGTATGTTCAGGAAGCTCAGGAGGGGCCAGCCCAGGGTCACAGTCGCCCCATCTCCCGGAAACAAGCACTGCGGGTTTAAATAGTGTGGATTCCCACAGCATCGTGAGCCCTCAGGAATGGCCCCTGTTTCCGGGCAGGAGGAAGAACAC
The DNA here is from genome assembly GCA_021461705.1 of Cryptotis parvus. Lineage (NCBI taxonomy): Eukaryota > Metazoa > Chordata > Mammalia > Eulipotyphla > Soricidae > Cryptotis > Cryptotis parvus. The sequence goes on along the minus strand of JAJIBD010003379.1, from coordinate 69,134 downwards.
TTAGAATGACAAGCCCGTCACCTATCTGAGGACAGAACCCAGGACCTTGACCAACAAGCCGCCTCCAACATCAGGTCCCGGGTTTCCAAGATTGTTCAAAACGCTTCTGAAAATCCCAATCCTGTAGGAGCCCAGCCAGCATATGATTATGCTGTTAAAGGATAAATACTTTTGTTTGCTTCAGGCCCATACCCAGCTGTGCCGAGGGATCCTCCTAGCAGTGCTCAGGGGACCGTATGTGGTGCCAGGGATTGAAACTGGGTTGACATTTGCCTTCCCCACTGCACCCCTAAAAGAGAGATAGTCGGCATTCAGCTGAGCCTGTCTGCCCCATAGTCGGGAACGTTCTCAGGATACTATCCCTGTCTCTGAGTGGCCTGAGGACACTCCGAGCTGGAGCGACAGAAGGGGTCCCGGGGCAAGCTGGGATTCTGAAAACACCCTAACCCCACCCCTTGCTGCAGCCCAGGTGCTCCGGGTGCACTGCCCCAATGGTACCTGCCTCACCCCTAGGAGGACCCCATCCTTCCCTCACCCCATCTCTGAGTCCCGTCCAGGTCACTGACCCAATACAATTTCCTCGTATTTCCTAGTTGCTTTTTAATTTTTTCTAGGGAGTTTTCCTTCAGTGAGCCAAGGTGACGTAGCCAAGGACTACGTCGCATTAGCGCCTGTGAAAAACCCCGCCAAGGGTCATAACATGGTAGACTTCCGCAGGGGTCTGGGAAGCTCCCCGTGAGAGCCCTCCGTGGAGGTGGAGCATGACCTCCTGCCCCAAAGCTGCCCATGTCCTCCCATCCGCTCCAACTCAGCTCAGACAACGCCGGCCCCCCGCCCCTGCGTCATGCTGCAATCACTGACCCGAGAACCACCACTGCAGGAATATTTGGAGCCTCTCTTGCCTTTTCTTGTTGTTCCTGCCTCATGTGAGGACTCTCTCAAGCACCCTCAGGCTGGCCTGACATGAATAATTATAAGGAAGGGAGGTCCCAGTGCTTGGATGCTGAGGAAACAGAGTGGATCTGTGTGCCCTGTGCCCCCAGGAAAGCTCTGCTGCTCTTTGGGGCAGCGATGTCCGAGGAGGCAGCCCCGGAGAATGTCCTCAGTCAGTGAGGCCTAAAGAATATCTATTTTCCTGCCCAATATTTCTCTTTTCCAGTTGCCAGGTGTGTAATAACCGTTGTCAAAAGGTCTGTCTAGATCTCTCCACCCTATTTCTGAGCAAGCGCCCAGGGCCGCATGTCGGTCCAGCCCCAGGCTGCGAGGAGCAGCAGAGCAGCCCCGTATCCCCAGCAGCAGGGTGATGCCGCCCGAGAGAAAGAAAACTGCACTTGTTTTCACGCTTAAATCCCACGGAGTGCAGGGGAGACGATCCATATTGTGCATCCCAAGGCATGAGCAGGAGACAGACATGAAAACTTGGCCTGGCTGTCTATGTCACACTAATTACAGCCACTTATGGGAGCTGATCGCTATTTGTGGCTTGTTAACATACGTGTAAAAACTGTTGTGTATCATTAAGTGTCCGGGCAGCGTGGCTAAACAGCTTGTTATTAGAATTCAAAACCCTTAATGTTCTCTTCCTTTGGGCTTGGCCCTCTGTCATGTACTCGTAATTTTCAAAAATTAGAAGGAATCCAGATGGTATTATTCTGGAAGTTGTTAAAAGTACAAACTCAAACATGATCTCTGGCCCTCAGCAGTCAGAAGCTTCTTGGTGTCCCACAGCACTGCTCGTGGTTCTGGAAGGGGCCTGGGCAGAGAGTATGTGGGTAACGCCATATTATGAAGGTTTCAGCCATACTGTGAGGGGAGTGGTCATCCTCTGAAGGGAGCACCACTCTGTGAGGGTGCAGTCATACTGTGCGGAGAGCACCATACTGTGAGGGGAGCACCATTCTCCGAGAGGAGTGGTCATACTGTGAGGGGAGTGCCCTAATGTGAGGGGAGGCGTCCATACTCTGTGAAAAGCGCCATACTGTGAGGGGAGCAGTCATATGTGAGGGGAGTGGTCACATGTGAGGGGAGCGATCATATGTGAGGGGCGCGGTCATACTGTGAGGGGCGCGGTCATATATGAGGGGCGCGGTCATATGTGAGGGGAGCAGTCATACTGTGGGGTGCTGTCATACTGTGAGGGGAGCAGTCAATCTGTGAGGGGAGCGCCATACTGTGAGGGGAGTGAGCTGGGGGCAGCCAGGTTGTGTGAGGGGTGAGAGCCCCTTTGGGAAGGGAAGTGAAGGACAGAAATGTGCCCCTGCTGGCACCCAGGCTCTATTCCTTCTGTCCTCTGTTCTCTGGCTTAAACCCAGTCTCCCCTACTTCTGGTCAAGTGTAGGTTGGAGAAACTGCCTCCGTGGATTCAGGCATTTTGCAACAGCCTAGAAAATGTTCCTATAGAGAAACTTGGATCTGAGGGTATCAGGGCATAAGTACCCAGCTCAGAGGGACCATGTAGCAGGCATTGGAGCAGACAGAGCCTGGGACCTCTGTCCACGGCTTCTGAAGGCCAGTGGCATCCCTCCACCTCTTGAAGCTCTTTCCTTGCCACACCCTCCGGTCCTGCACTAAGGGTTTGATCCCCTGCCTGGCATCCCGCTGGGTCACCTCGCCCCCATGAAACCCCGCCCCCAGCACACTGCCCGTGCCTGTGGCTCCAGAGTCTGGGCCTGTTTGTACCAGGCGTTGCCACTCTCCGGACTCTCCCCTTGCCTTTGGGCCCATCAGTCCTTTGACAGGGCGACACTGTTCTGGGGAGTGTGTGAGGGAGTCTCTGCCCCTGAACGGAGGCTGGCGTCTGACTCGCAGCCAGGTCAGTGGGTGGGCGGACAGGGCTAATGAGGGCTTGTCAAGCTGGAGCTGCCCGGGCAGGTGCAGGGAGCAGGAAGCTTCAACACCCCCCAGGGGCTGGCAGTGCTTCTGAGGCGTCGCCAGCACCTCTGTGGTACCTCATGTCCTCGGGGAGGCTGGCAAGGGTAGGGACTTGGGAAGACAGAGGCCCCTAGGGACACCCCAGGACCAAGCGGCTCAGGCTTGCCAGGCCCCCGTTCTCTCCGGGGGAGCCCCTTTCAAAGGCTGTCAGGATGGGGGTGATTTGTGAGCCGTGGGTACTGCCATGAGCTCAGCTCCTGGCTGTGCCCGGGGCCCGCGCCCCTGGGGCCAGGCTGCTGTGCCCGGAAGATTGAGCTCCCTGCGCAGTGGGAGCAGAGCCTGTGCTCAGAGCTCATCCGGGCACCAGGCAGCGAGGAGGCAGAGAGCTCCCACGCTGACAAGAAGATGAAGAAGCTGCTTCAGGGTCGAGCTGGGTCCAGGGCCTCCCGTCAAGGCAGGACTTACATCAACAGCCTGGACAAATGGGACAGATTAGGCTTCCGGACCACTGTCCCTGCACCGTCTTCCCAGTCATGGGACACCCTGGCCCTGCTCCTATGTGTTACACACACACACACACACACACACACACACACACACACACACACACACACACACACCTCGGAAGGAATTCCTGACACCAGGGAAACTTCCTTGTGTCACACTCAACACACACATATGCCTGCTCACACATACACATATGCACACACATGGTCACACAACACACACCGCACATGTACACACACCCTCAGAAGGGCTTCCTGACACTGAGGAAACTGCCCCATAGTGACTAACACACTCACGTTTTCACATACATGTGTATATACTAACACATCCACACACACATGCACACACGTATGCACACACCCTATGAAGGAATTCCTGATGCTGAGGAAACTGCCTTATGTGTCACTCACACATGTAACACACATGCATGTTCACATATACACGCGCCGACACACATGCTCACACCATATTCACACACACCCTCAGAAGGGCTTCCTGATACTGGGGCAACTGCCCCATAGTCAGTCACGTGCACTTTCTCACACACACATACGTGTGCTCCCACATGCTCACACGCACCCCTCAGGGAGAATCCCTTGGCCCTGGGAAACTCCCCTGTGTCACCCACACACACACATGCTCACATATTCATGCACTCACATACACACTCACATACTCTCACACATGCGCACATGGGGTTCTGTGTCTGAGGAGTAGAGAAACTTGTGGCGGGCCAAGGGCAGCCTCACATCTGGTCAGAGTTCTGCCATGTCTGGGTTAGTGTTTTGGCTCCATGTCTCTCCCATCGCCATCTGTCCTCAGGTCCCTGCCCAAGGTCCCTCACATGTCACTTTCCCCATCCCTCAAGAACCTGCCGTCGCCTGCTGTGATCTCCAGCCTGTGCGGTTTCCACAGATACTCTGCCTCACTCAGGTGCTCGTCTTGCCTTCTGGAAGCCAGGTCCCACCTTCTGCTCCACAACGATCCCTGGAAACGTTTCAGCCACCCAAGGAAGGGAAGGGAGAGTCAGCCGGGCAGCCACAGCGGCTCCATGGAACCTGCTATCCCTGCTCTAGCCCTGCGGCGACCCTGGACAGCTGATCGTCGGTGCCATTGATCCTCACGCCTCCCTGGCTCTTGAGGCCCTTGTTCCCTGAGCTCTGTATGGGTCTCTGCCCGCCTCCTCTCCCCTCTCAGTTGCCTCTGTGAACCAGGTTCTCTGTCCCCACCTCGCCCCCTCCACTATGCAGGAGACAGGCACTGGCCCCTACTCCTTTCTCCCCTCACCCTGCCGGGCGGATGAGGGTTGAGCTTTGGGGGCACAGGAAACTCCGGCTTGACTCTGAACTCAAAGCTGGGGGTCTGGTACTCCTCAAGGCCCCAAGTGGGGGGCTGTCACTTGGTGACTAAAAGCACCTGCCTTGCACACCTGAGTGCCAGAGTTGGATCCCAGGAACCTCCCACATATGGCAGCGTGAGCCCCATGGCTCTGCTGTCCAGGACCCTAGAACCTGAACAGAGTGTGCATGGCAGGTGTATGCCACGACCAGTGAGCAGCACAACCAGAGATGCGTGAGCACTGTGACCAAGAGTCTAGCCCCAGAGAGCATTGCCCAGAATGCTCGGGGCCACGCCAGCAGCGAGGGCAGTCCTCGGTGAACAGGCGGCGCAGACACCCCCTGCTGGCACCACGGCCCCCTTCGTGGCCCGAACCACAGCTGCAGAGGAAGGGCAGTAGGCAGGAGGAAGTGTCCTTGCCCCAGGAGAGGAGAGAGTGGGGGACACCCCTTTGGGAAGAATGGCATCTCCTATATGCCCTCCGCACCCGCTCGGGCACTGGGCAGCATTTTGTCTTGTGCTTGGCTGGGTGGTGGGCTAGGACCCAGGACCCCACCCCGGCAGACGCTGCAGCCAGAGAGAGCGGAGGCACTTTCCCCTGACCAGCATCGCCTGTAAAAGCGCATCTTGCCTTTGTGCCACGGATCAAGTGAGAGGCTGGGTTCTGAGAAAAAAGAAAATAATAAACTGTCCCCATCTCGGGCCCCCAGCCTTGGGAGCAGAGGGCCCAGGAGGAGGGGCGTGCAGAGGGAGACCCCAGACCGGGGTTTGGGTGTGGACAGGACCTCTGGCTTTCAACCCGGATTCAGAACCAGGATTCTATGTTAAATGTTGTACAAAAAGTTCTGTAAGTTCCTGCGGGCCAGTGCCGAAGTGCTGAAATGATGGAGAAAGCATTTCCCTGGCCCCTGGAATGGGGGACCCGGACCCTCCCCACCTCCGTAGAGGGAATCCGCCAGGACAGGAGGTAGCCAGGGGCAGAGCCTCACCAGGAGGGGACCCCCACGGACTGGGTCCTGAGGGAGAGCATTTGCTGATACAGCTCGTCTGGGGATTGGGGTCCTTCCATGTGTACGTAGACCTCCCCTGTGCTCGTGGCCGGCCCCAGCTTCTGGCTGCAGATAGCCAGAACTCGCCCCTGTTGCCTGCCCCTCTCCACACTGCCCTGGGACTCCCGCCCCCATAGATCTCCCCTGCGCCCCGGGTTGCCTGTCCCCAGGTCCCCCAGAGTGGGTGCAGGCTCTGCTGAGCTACCCCTTCTCTTGCCCTGGCCTCTGGGGGTCTGCTCTGGGGTCTGCTCTGGTTTGCCCAGAGGCCTAACTCTGGGCCCCCTCCACTCGCCTCCCCCGCCCAGTCACCACCCCCTCCCCACTCCACAAGGACACTCCCCATTGGACCTGCCTTCTGGCTGTCGCACTTTGGATGCAGCTGCTGTATCGTTTCTAGAAAGGTCCAGCTAATTCAGGCCCCAGTCGCCGGGGCACGGCACTCATGGCCACGGCCTATCCCCGCGTCCACTGAGGAAAACTTTTCTCCATCGTGGTCAGTGTGAGGACTAGAAGATGTGTTCAGGTGTGGGTGTGACAAGTTGGTTTCGGCCACATTTCAGGCTTTCTTCTCCCTGCAGGGACAATTACTCCCTGCCGGTGAGTCTTCAGCCCCCACATCCCCTAGAGGACACACAGTACTCGTCGCCCCAGAAAATCCCTGCAGGCCCCTCTGTGGGACCCCCGCACCCCCACCCTCTGCCCAGGCAGCCCCAACTTTTCTTGATTTTGTCCCTCTGGTGCCTTTTCCAGAATGTTCTCCATGTAGGGCCGCACCCTGGCATGTGGGCCTGGCTACATCAGCTCTGGGCTTGATCTTGTGGCAGCTGGAGGGAGAGGGCTCGGTTTCCCTTTGGGGTGATCATGAATGACAAGCTCTAAGTCTTCACTATCAGGCCCTCATGGGGCTGGTGGAGTTCCCCCTCACTGGGGTGGCCTCCCGAGAGGCGAAAGGAAAGGGCAGGTCCCCGGTGGCTCTGAGGGAGCCAGACCAGACCTGCCGTGGCGGATCCTGAGCACCATGTCTGGGCTGCCTCGTCTCCTCACCAGCTGGCAGACTCCTGGTCTTGTCAGGGCTGGGGGACCCCAAGCATGCACATAGGTCCACTGGGGTTTTCATTCGTGTCCCTGAGGGTGAGTCACATGCCCGCGTTTCTGCTGCCGGCCCTGTTGTGGGAGTGCCCGTGTCGCTCTCTTGCACATTTTTGTTTCAGGGATGCAGCTGGCTGAGGCTCAGGGGCGTGCTCCTGGTTCTGTGCTCAGGGATCACACCTGTGGGTGCCAGGACCGAGGCCAGGTTGCCCTTTGTGCAGAGCAGCCGTACTCGTGCACCATCTCTCCCGCCCTGCACATTGGGGGCTGGGGGGACGCCGTGCCCGGCAGTGATCGGGCTTACCTGCCTCTGCACTACCGCACTCAGGGATTACTCCTGGCGGTGCTTGGAGGACCATACACCATACGGGTGCCGGGGATCAAACCTGGCTCTGCCACGTGCAAGGCAAGCGCCCTCCCACTGTGCTCTTTTGCTCCAACCCCAGGCCTTGAACATTTTGAATTGAATTGTTTGATGCTTTCTGACTATTAGCCCGGAAAGTTCTCTGCACATTGCCCCGAACCCCGTCTCATGGTGTGAGCCACCCCACCTCACTCCCCGCCTTGCTCCTAGAGCAGAATGCCATCTGGATGAAGTCCAGTCTGGGGGGTCTTTGCTGTCACCTAACCAAGGTCCCAGACACGTGCTGGCTTCTCTGGAGGTGTGCTCATTTTAGGGAAACCGCCTAAGTTCCTTTCACTGTAACATTTATTCCCTAAGTCCAGAGATTTCTTCTGGAAAACTGGCCCATTGGCAAGTGTGGACATGTCTGAGCTTAGGGTTGGTGCCAAGAGCCTGCCACACAGGTGCCCCCAAGTTGCGGGAGGTGGGTTGTGGGCACAGAGCTGCCCTCGGGCTGCCTGAGAGCAGAGGAGGATTCTCTGGCTTAAGAGAAGGGAAATTGGGGCCAGAACAGCAGTACAGTGAGCAGGCTACTCACTGTGCGTACAGGACAGCAGTACAGTGGACGGGGAGATTTCTGTGTGTAGAGGACAGCAGTACAGTGAGCAGGCTACTCACTGTGCGTACAGGACAGCAGTACAGTGAACAGGGCACTCGGTGTGCATACAGTACAGCAATACAGCAGACAGGGTGCTTGCTGTGTGTACAGGACAGCAGTACAGTGTATAAGGTGCTGTGTGTACAGGACAGCAGTACAGTGGGTAGAGCGCTGTACAGGACAGCAGTACAGTGGGTAGGGCGCTTGCTGTGTGTACAGGACAGCAGTACAGTGGCAGGGTGCTTGCTGTGCGTACAGGACAGCAGTACAGTGGCAGGGCGCTGTACAGGACAGCAGTACAGTGGTAGGGCGCTTGCTGTGTGTACAGGACAGCAGTACAGTGGTAGGTAGGGGCTTGCTGTGCAGGACAGCAGTACAGTGGGTAGGGCCTTGCTTTGCGTACAGGACAGCAGTACAGTGGGTAGGGCGCTGTCAGAAGGTGTGGGTGGGGCTTCAGGGGGTGGGTGGGGGGGGGGTTGGTGGGGGGGGTGGGGGGGCTGCGTGTGTGCGGCGCGTCGTGGGTGGGCGGCTTGCTGTGGTACGGACAGCAGTACAGTGGTAGGGCGCTTGCTGTGTGTACAGGACAGCAGTACAGTGGTAGGGCGCTTGCTGTGTGTACAGGACAGCAGTACAGTGGTAGGCGCTTGCTGTGTACAGGACAGCAGTACAGTGGGTAGGGCGCTTGCTGTGTGTATAGGACAGCAGTACAGTGGGTAAGGTCCTTGCTGTGTGTACAGGACAGCAGTACAGTGGGTAGGGCGCTTGCTGTGCGTACAGGACAGCAGTACAGTGGGTAGGGCGCTTGCTGTGTGTACAGGACAGCAGTACAGTGGTAGTCTGCTTGCTGTGCCAGGACAGCAGTACAGTGGGTAGGGGCCTGCTGTGTTATAGGACAGCAGTACAGTGGGTAGGGCGCTTGCTGTGTATACAGGACAGCAGTACAGTGGGTAAGGTCCTTGCTGTGTGTACAGGACAGCAGTACAGTGGTAGGGCGCTTGCTGTGCGTTCAGGACAGCAGTACAGTGGGTAAGGTCCTTGCTGTGTGTACAGGACAGCAGTACAGTGGGTAAGGGTCCTTGCTGTGTGTACAGGACAGCAGTACAGTGGGTAAGGTCCTTGCTGTGTGTACAGGACAGCAGTACAGTGGGTAGGGCACTTGCTGTGTGTACAGGACAGCAGTACAGTGGTAGTGCGCTTGCTGTGCGTTCAGGACAGCGTCAGTGGGCGGGTCTTGCTGTGCATAGAGGACAGCGGTACGTGGGTGGGCGCTTGTTGTGTGTACAGGACAGCAGTACAGTGGTAGTGCGCTTGCTGTGCGTTCAGGACAGCAGTACAGTGGGCGGGTGCTTGTGCGTACAGGACAGCAGTACAGTGGGGTAGGGCCTTGCTGCGTGCGGACAGCAGTACAGTGGGTAGGGCGCTTGCTGTGCGTACAGGACAGCAGTACAGTGGGTAGGGCGCTTGCTGTGTGTACAGGACAGCAGTACAGTGGTAGTGCGCTTGCTGTGTGTACAGGACAGCAGTACAGTGGGTAGGGCGCTTGCTGTGTGTACAGGACAGCAGTACAGTGGGTAGGGCGCTTGCTGTGTGTACAGGACAGCAGTACAGTGGTAGTGCGCTTGCTGTGTGTACAGGACAGCAGTACAGTGGTAGTGCGCTTGCTGTGTGTACAGGACAGCAGTACAGTGGTAGGGGCGCTTGCTGTGTGTACAGGACAGCAGTACAGTGGGTAGGGCGCTTGCTGTGTGTATAGGACAGCAGTACAGTGGGTAAGGTCCTTGCTGTGTGTACAGGACAGCAGTACAGTGGGTAGGGGCGCTTGCTGTGCGTACAGGACAGCAGTACAGTGGGTAGGGCGCTTGCTGTGTGTACAGGACAGCAGTACAGTGGTAGTGCGCTTGCTGTGCGTTCAGGACAGCAGTACAGTGGGTAGGGCGCTTGCTGTGTGTATAGGACAGCAGTACAGTGAGGTAGGGCGCTTTTGCTGTGTATACAGGACAGCAGTACAGTGGGTAAGGTCCTTGCTGTGTGTACAGGACAGCAGTACAGTGGTAGGACGCTTGCTGTGCGTTCAGGACAGCAGTACAGTGGGTAAGGTCCTTGCTGTGTGTACAGGACAGCAGTACAGTGGGTAAGGTCCTTGCTGTGTGTACAGGACAGCAGTACAGTGGGTAGGGCACTTGCTGTGTGTACAGGACAGCAGTACAGTGGTAGTGCGCTTGCTGTGCGTTCAGGACAGCAGTACAGTGGGCAGGGTGCTTGCTGTGCATAGAGGACAGCAGTACAGTGGGTAGGGCGCTTGTTGGCGCATGCAACCAGCTCTGGTCCGTCCCTAGCAGCCCCGGAGTGATCCCTGCATCGGCTCCTCAGTGGGCAGCTGGCAGGTGATGGCGGCCATTGGAATCAGGACTCTTCGGCCCAGAGGGTGTGTGGCTGGTGTTTGCTGCCACCATGAGGTGTGGCCACAGTGGCTCTGGAGCCTGGCCAGCTAGGACCGTGAGAAAATGCCCACCCTGGGGCACTGCATGTCAGTCCCGGAAGACAGCTCTGCTGAGAGATGTGGGTTCCTGGGAGAGGGAGTGGGGGTGGCGGGACAGACATGAGATTGGATGAGTGCTGATAGCCCCCGCCGTCATCTGCCGAATCCTGGGCTCAGGGCCTCCCCAGGGGTCCAGCTAGAGGTGAGGGGGTGAGTACAGAGGCATGTTCAGCAGCGGTGAGAGGTCATGAGAGGTGAGCTGTAAGCAGAGGTCAGGGGTCAGCAGAGAGGTCAGGGGTCACTATGAACAGCCCCTTTTTTGGGAAACTGCTCGTTTGATTTCTCTATCTTTCTGTTTTGGTTCGGGGACCACACCTGGGGGCGTCATTCCCTCTAAGTAGTGGTGCCCCCTGGACGTGTGGGGTGGCCTGACTTTCTCCCGGGGAGCCAGCCGGAAAGAGCTGGGTGAGGCGCTGCCAGCATAACTAGCAGGACCCTGGGGGGCCTCCGCTGAAGTCCCAGCGGAGTCACAGCTGACAAGAAGGCCTGGAAGGGGATGCCCCAGGGAAAACCGGGGTGTCCTGACGGAGCCCCAGTGCTCTGGAGGGCCACGGGCACCGAGGAGTCCCCACAGGAGGCCCCCCGAGGACTCCTCTCCCTGCCTCGGCTCTGCCCGTATCTGGGCCTTCCAGAGAGGCATTGGGGAGCCACAGGTGGCCCCCCAAGCTCCCCCCTCCCCCTAGGCAGATGCCCGGCCCAGTGCAGGTTCCCAGGGCAGCAGCCCCCCGCCACCGCAGACTGGCCGCCCGTCGGAGAAGGGCCTCGTGTCGCCTGCTCCTTGGAAACCGTGTGGCAGTGATGGATGAGGCCGTATTCTTCCCCTTCAGGGCAGGGAGAGCCAGCGTGAACGTGGCCAGCCGGGGAGTTGAAAAGGCCAAGGAATGGGGGAGACACGGCGACCCCCGTGTCAGGGGGTACCGCCTGCCCCCCACCCCTGCTGGTGCCATGCGGGGCACGGACAATGGTGCTTTGAGTCTCCATGAAGGCTCCTGAATACCCTGCGAGCCATCCGCAGGCTACCGCAGCCTCACAGCGTCTGCACGGGCTCCCAGCCCTCGGCTCCCAGTCAAGTGCTCTTGCGGCAGATAATAGAACCTCAGCACCCGCGAGGTGGGGGCACCGCAGAGCAAAGGTGACCTCATGGGCAGCTATTGTCCCGTGCCCTGCAGCCAGTGAGTGGTGCTGGGCTCTGGGTCACCCGGAGCCCCTCCTCCCGCCTCCATGCACACGCCTGTTGGCCCCTAGTGATGTGGAATGGCCAGGGAGCCCCACAGTCCGCTGTTGGCCCACAGTGCCCGAGTGGCTGGACCCGGAGCCTCTGCCTGTTCTGTGGGGGGGACTGTTGGTGTGGGGGCACCCCTCGGAAGTACCTCTGGTATCCACCTTCCCACCAGCACATAAAGGGGGCAGGCACCGGGGGTCTCTGTGGCATTTGTGCCTGCCTTGACATTTGTAGGGGAGACTCTGAGCAGTTGGGCCTGTGTGAGGGCCAGTGCTTCCCCACCAGGGTCCACACACGTCCGGCTGACACAGCTCAGCACATTGGCCTGGGTTCAGTCTCCTGTGACTCCTCACAGGGCCTGTCGGATCCCCTGAGAAGGGGCATCTGGGCATGCAACCGTCCACGTGCTCCAGACGCCCCTGAGGAGGCAAGTCCAGAAGGGGCCCAGACCAGTCCTCCAAGGTCATGCAGTACCCCCTGGGCTACTTAGGGTGCTCTTATGGGGGTGACACCCCACCCTCTGGGAGCGCCAGGGCCGCAGGACGGAGACCCTGAGTGGCTGTCACCAGGATATGTCACCACGGTTAGGCCTACGGAGGTGCATCTGTGAGTCTCCCTGTGAGAAGCCCAGGGTGTGAGGACAGTGGCCTGGCTGGCGTGCAGGGAACGAAGCTCAGGAGAGATGGCAGCTTGGTGGGTGGCAAGCAGACAGGACCCTGTCCTGGGCCCACCAAGGCCTATGTGTCCCCCACTCCCCTGCTCAGCCCTCTGGTGACCACCACCCAGCTGCCCAGCCTCGGGGTGACCAAGAGCCCGGGGATAGACACCTTCTCCTCTGAGCAAGTGAAAACCCAGGCATGGAGGCAGAAGCATGTTGTTTCCAACCATAGGAGGATGGAGGGAGCCTCTGGAACAAGGTGGACTCGAGACAAGTGGACTTAAGCGAAAACCCAGCTGTGGGCCTTGACGGGCGGCAGCCAGACCCTGGGCCTTCCAGCGGGGACTCGGGCCGAGCAGGCGGGGGCTGGGCAGCGCGGGTGCCAGCAGATGAATGTATTTTTCTTGAGAGGCTCCGGGTGCCAGAGAGCCGCCAGTCCTTTACTGGACAGAGCTCCCATTTGTGGTCGGCTGGGCAGCGTCAGGGGACAGGACTCTCTCGCTCTTTCTTGCTCCTGAGCTTTTCCAGGTCAGGAGCAGAGCTCAGGTGGGAGAGGCAAATCCTGCTGAATGAGCAAGTTCTTCCTTCAAGAGCTCTCTCTCCCAGTCCAAAAGGACTTCAGTGGACTTAGCAGAGAGAAACTTAATCCGTTGCCATCGAATCGTTGAGAACCGGCAGCGGCCAAGTCCCGGCATCTTTGCCTTATAAAAGAAAGCAAAGAGGAGATGGAAAGAAAGAAATGAGGCTCAGGGAATCCAAAGCAAACACGGGAAACTAAAGAAGAAAACGAAAGCGGCCCCAGAGCCAGGGGCGGTCCTTGCGGTGCAGTTCTGGGCCCTCAGAGGCAGTGCAGGTAGGAGGGGCCCAGCCCGGCCTCGCCTGCACCTGGCCACTCAGGGCTACCAAGGGGTACCACACCCTTGAGACAGTGGGCGGACAGGGCAGAGCCCTCCTCGGAGGGGCTGGACGCGGCTCAGGCTGCCATTCGCCCTGCGTTTGAACCTTGAGCCTAATAGCTAGCAGATTGGAGCGAGCATGGGTTTGATGGAGCAGCCCTGGCCCCAGGGGCACCTTCTCCAGCCGCCTCTCCCTCACCGGCTCCCCACAGGCCGTGAGAAGGAGCAGGACCTCCCCTGGTCCCCATGCTCCCGGAGCAGGCAGGTCACCCCGAGTCCCCACTCTGCTCCCAGGACCAGGCTTCTGTAAACTGCAACAGCTCAGAGCTGGAAGGTTCCAATGCCAGAGAGTGGGTGCCCGGCAGGGGTGGGGGTCTTGGCAAAGCCAGCCTGCCCCCTGGTGCCCACCACCCTGCCTCTGCCTGCCGCTGTCCCTTGGGCCAGCATAGGGTGGGGTCAGGGCAGTCCCAGGCCTTCCGACACTGGCAGTCCAGCTCATCCAAGGAGCCTCCCGGTTCATCTGGAATTAGGGAGCCCAAGTCCACTCCATTCCCAACTGCTCACATCTCCTGACCACTAACACAGGGCCAGAAGGGCCTGCCCAGAGCCTGGGAGGACACCTGCCTTCACCCAGCACCATCAGCTCACGCAGCTTGGGGCCAGGTCGGGAGCCATAGTCTCACGCTCCCTAGAGAACCCGCCTTCTTCTGGGGTCAGCCCGGAGCCCAGGTCTGGGGACTTTCCCTCTCCTGCACCTAGGGCCTTGGTCTGACCTTCCATTGGTCTCTGTGATTCCGTCTGTCAGCAGGGGCGTGTCCCACTGGGCACAGGTGCCCCCCCACCTGCACGCCCACACACCTGCACACCCACATCCCTACACACCCCACACCTGCACACCCACACAATACAGACCCCCACGCCCAAACCCCCACCCATACACTTTCACATCTGCACATCCATACACCTACACAACTATGTACCCCACACCTGCACACCCACAAACCTGACACCCCATACCCACACACATGCATGCACATCCCCACACCTGCACACCCTTACACCTTTACACCATCACATCACCCCCTGCACACCCAACCTATGCATGTTCATACCGGCACACCCACACATACCCTACTCGCACCCTGCCCACATCCCTCCACACCCTAACTCCCAGCCCCTGTAGGGACACCCTTCACAGTTGTTTGGGAATCGGAGCACCCTTGGGGTGTTGCATCCTCGCTGCCTCTGTTACCTGCTGTGGCTGTCCCTGAGCAGCCCAGGGACGGCCTCCTTTCCTTGGGGCCCTGCCAACTCTCACCGTGTTCGACATGCCCTGCTCAGCACCGTGCCCACACTTCACCTACTTGGCACAGAGCCGACCCTGCTGGGCTGCAGGAGAGTGATGGGGCCCAAGAGCCATCCCCACCAGACCTGGAGGAGTGACCAGGCCCACAGGCCATCCCCAGCCGGACCTGGAGGAGTGACCAGGCCCACAGGCCATCCCCAGCCGGACCTGGAGGAGTGACCAGGCCCACAGGCCATCCCCAGCCAGACCTGGAGGAGTGACCAGGCCCACAGGCCATCCCCAGCCAGACCTGGAGGAGTGACCGGCCCACAGGCCATCCCCAGCCAGACCTGGAGGAGTGACCAGGCCCACAGGCCATCCCCAGCCAGACCTGGAGGAGTGACCAGGCCCACAGGCCATCCCCAGCCAGACCTGGAGGAGTGACCGGCCCACAGGCCATCCCCAGCCAGACCTGGAGGAGTGACCAGGCCCACAGGCCATCCCCAGCCAGACCTGGAGGAGTGACCAGGCCTACAGGCCATCCCCAGTCAGACCTGGAGGAGTGACCAGGCCCACAGGCCATCCCCAGCCAGACCTGGAGGAGTGACCAGGCCCACAGGCCATCCCCAGCCAGACCTGGAGGAGTGACCAGGCCCACAGGCCACCCCACCAGACCTGGAGGAGTGACCAGGCCCACAGGCCACCGCCAGCCAGACCTGGAGGAGTGACCAGGCCCACAGGCCATCCCCAGCCAGACCTGGAGGAGTGACCAGGCCCACAGGCCATCCCCCAGCCAGACCTGGAGGAGTGACCAGGCCCACAGGCCATCCCCAGCCGGACCTGGAGGAGTGACCAGGCCCACAGGCCATCCCCAGCCAGACCTGGAGGAGTGACCAGGCCCACAGGCCATCCCCAGCTGGACCTGGAGGAGTGACCAGGCCCACAGGCCATCCCCAGCTGGACCTGGAGGAGTGACCAGGCCCACAGGCCATCCCCAGTCAGACCTGGAGGAGTGACCAGGCCCACAGGCCATCCCCACCAGACCTGGAGGAGTGACCAGGCCCACAGGCCATCCCCAGCCAGACCTGGAGGAGTGACCAGGCCCACAGGCCATCCCCAGTCAGACCTGGAGGAGTGACCAGGCCCACAGGCCTTGCCCATTCAGATTGGGAAGAGTGACCAGGCCTACAGACCATCCCCAAACCAGAGCAGGAGGTTTGACCGGGCCACGGGCCATCCCAACCAGATCCTCTCCACGAGGACCCGGCCACACCCGGCACGGCCATCCAGCCTGATCCTTCTTTTCCTCCTGTTGTGGCCCAATCCCCTCTTCCCTCCCGGGCTCCCTCCAGCCTTCCTCTTTCCTCAAGCCTTTTGGCAAGTGCCCGCTCTGCCAACCTGCCTTTCTCCGTGCCAGCGTCAAGGGGCTGCTAGAAAACGTCAGCAACTGGGCAGATAGCCGCTGCAGTAACTGTGCCTGCAGCCTCGGCTGGACGCTGCCTCTCACTGGCCACCCCTGACCAATGTCTTTCCTGTTCTCCACAGAAGCCCTCTCAGCCCTCATGGCTCCCTCCAGCCTCTCCTCCTCCCAGGCCCTCCAGGCCCACAAAACCCAGACTGGAACCTTCCCGACCACCATTCCTTCCGCTCCTCCCCAGACCTGCTGTCCCATTGCTGGTCCTGCAGATTGGCACCTGCCCTTCTGTCCCTGCAGCCACACCTGTCTCTTCCTGTCACCCATTAGCCGCCTCTGCCCTCCCAGGTCCTCCCTCCCTGCCCCAGGGGTGAACTTCCAGCCCCACAGCCCTGGTCTCTGCTGTCCCCAGTGTCCCCGGTGTCCCCAGTGTTACTGCTCGAGCCTCATCCCTCTCTCTGAGCTTGAGGAAGAAGTTCCTGCTCCCAGCAGTTCCCTCCTGCACCATCTCCCCCTCAGCCCCATGACACGGGGCCCAGAGCCCCCTGGCTGCCCCTCTGCCTCCAGGGTACGGCTGCTGGGCGTCTGGCGGGACCCGTTGCACTGGTCTGGGCCTGTCTGCATTTGCCACCCCTCATCCCAATAGTTGTAGACCCAGAGGCCTCATCCTTAAGACCCACAGGGCCCTTTCCTTGGCTGCACAGGAAAAGGCGGGAGGGTCGGCTGCACCTGGTGGTGCCCAGGACTTAACCCTGGCCCTGTGCTCAGCAGCCTGTCATGGCAGTGCCCCGGAGGGTCATCTGCGGTGCTGGGGCTCTCACCGGGTCAGCCCCATGTGAGGCGAACACTGGACCCTTCACGTCTCTCCAGCCCCTGGGGCAGAAAGTCTGTTTGTCTAGTGTTGGGGCCATTTGGGACCCCCAACAGTATTGGGGTCTGTCAGGTTCCCTGGTCCCACTTAGGGCCGACGACCATCCCTCAGGCCAATGAACAAAGAGCCATGAGCCCAGTTTAGATAATCCAGATCTTTACTTCTTCCACCTTAATTCCACACAAACTACCATGCACACACTCCACACCACACCTGCCGACCAACTCACACTGACCATGTGCCACCCACACACTTGTGTGCCGACCTCCAAACTCCCAAGAAACCAAACACCTCTGCAGAGGCTGGGGCAGGCATAATCAAAGGCCAAAACTGGCTGCCTCCCCAGGGGCACCACTCCTGTGGCCCAAGCTTAAGAGATGCTAATGCAGAGCACTGCTCTTCTCCTCCCAGGCTGATAAACAACCACTTCAGTATTACATCTAGTTTTCTTGTATAAACACAGCAAGAGAGAAAGAGGCATAATAACTATACCCGAGATTAAAAAGCTGGGGTGGACTTCCATGGGGAGATCACGTCATGTGATCCAAACTATGTTCCTATGGCAGACCGATCATTCCTCCCCTCAGGGTCCTATCTCCAACAACAAACAGCCTTCCTCTCTGCCACGGCATTTCTTAAGTGCTCTGCTCTGCTTCAGAGCCATTCACACTGCGAGGCCATTCAGGCTTGTCTTAGGTGAGGCAAGCTGTTCTGACCTTCGCTCTGGGTTTATTCTGAGTAGTCCAATTTTGTAGCCAGGGTGAACACCCTTCCTGGTACCATCCAGTCCTCGTAGGGACCCGTGTATAGGGGAAATGAGGAATTAGATCCAATCTAAATGGTATTGGAACATATAGTTAGAAAAATATGACGGGATGTCCAGGAGCCATCAATTCAGAGTCAAACTAACTCATAAATACCTGCCCCTGCTCTTTGTGATTATACAAACACAGAATCCCTTTGGCCTAAACATTTGGCCTAAGCATATGTGAAAGACTTATAGGAAGGAGAAAAACAATCCCTCATCAGCAATGCAGAAGAAATCCAGGTGGGTGTAACCCAACCGTCCAGAAGGTCCTAAAAGTTCTTCTCGGCCTTCCTCCCCGCAGCCTTTCCACCACATCTGGTGGTTCCCCGCTCCCAGTCCTGCCTTAGGGCCTTTGCACATGCCCTGCCCACACCCCTCTCCTCCCCCTGTCTGATTCTCCTGTTGAGGTCACTGTCTCCTGCAGACCCAAGGCCCATTTCTGCTCTCAGCATGGATCCAGCGCCTGCCTGACACCTGACTTGCTTTCTCCTTTCTCTTCAGGTCAAACTAGCTTTCACACTGGACCACGAGACTGGACTGCCACAAGGGTGCCACGCCTATGAATACCGCGACAGCAACAAGTAAGCCCCGGGCCTGGCCGAGGGGTCTCCGTGGGTCAGTGTGTGCCCCTGACCCCAAGGCCACTGCCCTGGAAGTTTTTCGTCCAGTCTCTGGATCTTAAAGCCCTTGTAGGAGAGCACATGGAGGGTTGGAGGAATGGGAGGGAAAGGGGTCAGTCTGGATTGGGGGGTGGTCTGTCCTTCCAGGTTCCTGCATACCCCCACCCCAGCCTTGTGACCCTGCCCTGGGGTTCGGTGTGTGCTGTGGTGTCTGACTCATACACCAACCCGGTCTGGTTCTGAATTTTCAGGGCAGGGGCGCTCTCCGAGAAGAGCCAATGGCTGGGTGAGCACAAACACAGTAGGACGTGCTTCTCCTCACTGTTGCCCCACTACGGCTTTGCCCTCATCACCGCCTCCTGTTGTCCATGCGTAACCTCTGGCCATACGTGCTCAGTGTGAGACCGTGAC
This sequence comes from Cryptotis parvus, assembly GCA_021461705.1. Classification (NCBI taxonomy): domain Eukaryota; kingdom Metazoa; phylum Chordata; class Mammalia; order Eulipotyphla; family Soricidae; genus Cryptotis; species Cryptotis parvus. Next base: position 50,555 of record JAJIBD010003379.1, on the reverse strand, counting down.
ACTGAGGTGTGGCGGCAAGGGAGCAAATTGAGGAAGACGGGCAGGGATGAGGAGGGCAGTGGCTTCCCTGAGCACCTCCTATGCTGAGCATAGCCCTGACCTGCCCAAGCCTAAGGTGTCGCAGCCTCGTGTGTCCAGGCCGGTGTCCCCTTGCCTAGGGCCCAGGAGCATCAGGCGGTCTCAAGTGTCACATCCCCCGTCCCGAGACAGCAACAGTAAGCCCCCCGGGCCTGGCCGAGGAGTCATGCGTGGGGTCAGTGTGTGCTGCCACACTCGCGCCCTCTGCTCTGTGGGGACCGGAGAAGGCCGCCACACTCCACGCCCTCTGCTCTGTGGGGACGGGGAGAAGGCCGCCACACTCACGCCCTCTGCTCTGTGGGGACGGGGGAGAAGGCCGCCACACTCACGCCCTCTGCTCTGTGGGACGGGGAGATGGCCGCCACACTCGCGCCCTCTACTCTGTGGGGTCGGGGAGAAGGCCGCCACACTCACGCCCTCTGCTCTGTGGGGTCGGGAGAAGGCCGCCACACTCGCCCCCCTCTGCTCTGTGGGGACGGGGAGAAGGCCGCCACACTCACGCCCTCTGCTCTGTGGGGTCGGGAGAGGCCGCCACACTCGCGCCCTCTGCTCTGTGGGGACAGGGAGAAGGCTCCCACACTCGCGCCCTCTGCTCTGTGGGGTTGGGGGAGATGGCCGCCACACTCGCGCCCCTCTGCTCTGTGGGGTCGGGGAGATGGCTGCCCGCTCCTCCCTGGGCATTGGCGAGATGTGGCAACAGCTCCCTTGTGTTCCTCCTTTGTTCCTCCTGCCAAATGCGGTCATTGGCCCCAGCTCTCCGCCCCGCTGCTCCTGTGCTGTGTTGTGGTCGTGTTCGGTGTGCTGTGTCCTTCCCTCTCCCGCCCCGCTCCTCGGTCGTGTTGTGCACAGTGACAGACTGTCCCTGCTCTCGGAGGGGAGGTCCCCTCTCGGCTCTGCTGCTGTCCCTGCTCTCCACCCTCCCATAGCACTTTCACTTCCGGAATTTTGTTTGTTTTAGTTTCAGTTTTGGGGGTCACACCTGGCGATGCTCAGGGATTACTATTGGCTCTGCTCTTAGGAATTACTCCTGGTAGTTAGTGCTCGGGGACCGTATTGGATGCCGGGATAGAACCCAGGTCAATAGCGTCAAGGCCAATGCCCTCCCCACTGTCTCATCTCCCAGCCCCGTGTTTCGGGATTTTAAGAGCGGAGCCAGCAGTGGGTCTGTGTGCTGGGAGCGAGGCAAGACCCAGTGTTGTGCTGACAAGAAAGGGATCAGGCACCGGCATGTGGCTCGATGGCTCAGGCACTAGCTGTGTAGACATGAGCCCCCAGGCCCAACTCTTGGTGCTGTTCACGTGTGCCAAGCGCCATCCTGGAAGTTTGATTTCTCAGCCCCATCAGTGAGTCCGTAAGCATCAGCCAAATGCATATGATCCCCACAGCAGACCCCAGGGTGCCACGACGGACTGCAGCCTGGCGAGCACATGTGAGGGTCTTAGGCCACGTGTGCGAGCCGCAGGGCCACGTGTGCGAGTTCCAAGACTCCAAGACCACACATAAACTCTATGGCCAAGCTTGTGTTTGTCCTAGGGTACCAGCAGGGGCGCCATCAGCCACATCCTGGGTGACAAGCTGTAGCTGTGAGCTGTGGCGGGGTTGTGGGTTGTGGCTGTGGGGCGTAGCTGTAGGCTTTGGTTGTGGCTGTAACTGGGCTGTGGGTTATAAGTATAGGCTGTTGTTATGGGCTTTTCCTGTGGCTGTGGGTTGTGAGTTGTGACTGTGGGCTTTTCTCTGGGCTGTATCTGTGGCTGTTCTGTGGGCTCTAACTCTGGGCTGTTAACTCCAAGTTCAGGGCTTCAGGGCAATTTGCTCTCACGATGGAGCAGGGTCCAGCCCGCCTGTTGGACCTGAGCCCTCCCTGGCCACAAAAGTGCCCTCTTCACTGTTGCCGACACTCGCTCACAGGACTAGAGCGGCCCTGGCCTCGTGTCCCTGACTCTGTCCCATCCCTCCTCCTCCTGGCCCCAAAGGCTGCCTGCTGGCTGCACCCCAGGCCATGCAGGCCATGTCTGATGCTGATGCGCTATGGGAGGGCGTGTGGAGAGGACTGTACCTTCCACAGCCCAGGATGAACGGTTCAACCAGAAGCTCTCCTGCGTCAGGCTGAGGGGGCAGCCCAGGTGTCCTGGTTCCACGTGGGAAGGGGCGTGTCCTCCGTCTCCTCAGCAGCCCAGATCATCCTGAAAGATCTGGAGTGGAAAATCTAGATGCCAGAAGCTCTGGAAGCCCCAAGGCTCCTGAAGAGCAGAGGACGGAGGAGAGATGGGGTGTGTGAGGAGACGCCCCCAGACCCCGGCACTCATCTGACCAGGACCCGAGTGTGCGTCCGCCCAGCCTCCGTGTGGGACTCTCCAGCCATCCACGTGGGGTCTTAGCCCCCCCAGAGGCGCCCTGTTCTCTGGAGGCAGTCTCTCCTCCCTCGGGCCTGTTCTGCAGTGCCCGTCAGAACAGAGCCTGGACACAGGTCTGGGTTCGTGGGGGCCCCATGGTAGCCACGGGCTTTAGAGAGGTCATTTGTCCTCCCCTTCTCAGAGTGGCTTCTAAGGGCGTGCCACTGGTGGCCCTTGTCATCTGCTGCAATTCGAGTCTTCCTGCCTGAGAGCCAAGGGAGCTGCAGTGGGCAGGGGAGAAGGAATGGCAGTGACCCTCAGCTCACAGTCACAGCCCAGTGACAGCCCACGTGACAGCGCCGCAACCCACCGTTACAGCCCACAACCCGCAGTCACAGCCCACTGACAACCCACGGTTACAGCCCACAACCCGCGGTTACAGCCCACAACCCACGGTTACAGCCCACAACCCACAGTTACAGCCCACAACCCGCAGTCACAGCCCACAACCCACAGTCACAGCCCACTGACAACCCACGGTTACAGCCCACAACCCGCGACATTACAGCCCACAACCAGCGGTTACCGCCACAACCCACAGTTACAGCCCACAACCCACAGTTACAGCCCACAACCCACAGTTACAGCCCACAACCCACGGTTACAGCCCACAACCCACAGTCACAGCCCACTGACAACCCACGGTTACAGCCCACAACCCACGGTTACAGCCCAGTGACAGCCCAGTTACAGCCCATAACCATGGGTATATAACCAATGATTATAACCTACAACCCACAGTCATAGCCCAGTGAAAGCCCACACTTAGAACCCACAGCCCACAGTTACAACCCACAAGCCAGGGTTATAGCCCACAACCCACAGTCATAGCCCAGTGACAGCTCACAGTTACAGCCCGCAACCCATGGTTATAGCCCACAGCCCAGTCATAGCCCAGTGGCAGCCCATGGTTACAGCCCACAGTTACAGCCTACAACCCATTGTTATAGCCCACAACCTGCAACCATAGCCCAATGACAACCCACAGTTACAGCCCCCAACCCATGGTTATAGACCAAAACCCATAGACATAGCCCAGTTAAAGCCCCCAGTCATAGCCCAGTGATAATCCAGTTACAGCCCATAACCCACAGTCACAGCCCATAGTCACCGCCAAAGGTTACACCCCTGCAGTCATAGCCCAGTAATAGCCCACAATTACAGCTCAACACCACAGCCCACAATTACAGGCCACAGCCCTTAGAAACAGCCCCACAGACACAGCCATAGCCCGTACTGACATCCGCACAACCACAGCCCACAGCCCCCAGCCCCAGTCACAGAGCCAAGCATACTTGGGTGGCCTGCCAGGCAGCTCCAGGGGATTTAACCCTGGGCACCTTCTCCAGGCTTACAGCCAGCTCAAACCTTGCCCATTTCCTGCTGGGCCGAATCCCATGATCGCAGCCGCCTGTGGTTCGGTGCCCATGGAGGGGCGTCCCCAGAGGCGGCTGTATTCACAATGCTTGCACACACAGGGCCTGCCGCAGAATGGGTGCAGCAAGGCCTTCAGACATGCGCCCACTGCCAGGGGTGAGGGCGCCAGTACACAGGGTGGGGCTGGGGGGCTGCGTCGAGTCTCAGAGAAACACAGACCCTGGGGGCTAAAGCCCAGTGAGCTTCTGCCCGTCAGCCTGGGGACACAGAGTGGGGTGGCATGAATCTGGCTGGGCACAGGCCCAGAGAGGAGGCTGTGGTCTGGGCCCTCCTGGGCCTCCTGAAAAGGAGGAGGGTGGCAAAGAAAGGCACATTCTCACCACCAGCCGCTCCCCTGGGCCTGGGGTTGTCCCAGCCCCCTCTCCCCTGCCATGAAGCCCCAGGGACAGGTCACCTGTCCCAGGCTGCCCCCCACATTGATAGCAAGAGCAGGAGCCCAGCTCCTACTGGCAGGGCCACCTGTCATTGTCCCTGTGGTCACCTGTCAGGGGTGACAGCCCACAGGGGAAGCTGAGAGAGGCCTGAGGGCAGCAGGCCCAGGGGAGGGAGCCAGGTGGGTGTGAGAAGTGAGGTGTGTGTTAGCGTGTACATGTGTGTGAGCATTAGTGTCTGAGTGTGTGTGTCTATGTGATTGTTAGTGTGTATCTGTGTTTGTACATGTCTGAGTGTCTGAATGTGAGTGTGCGTGTGTATGTGCGTGTGTGTGTCTAAGTGTTTGGCTGAGTGTGCCTCTGTGTGTGCACGTGTCTGTGTAAGTCTCAGTATATCTTTGTGCATGTGTCAGTGTGTCTGTGCATGTGTGTGTGCGAGTCTTAAGTGTCTGAGTGTCTAAGTGCATGTGTGTAGGCATGAGTCTGAGTGTATATGTCCATGTGGGCACGTGTCTTGGCATGTCTGAGTGTATGTGTGGGCATGTGTCTGCATGTGTCCACACGCGCATGGCTGCATCGGTTAAGCTCAGGGGCCCAGCACCGGCACCACCTCCCTGCACTCCCAGGGGGAGGGCAGCGGGCGCCCATACACGCCTCACAGCCGCGAGCGCCTTTCTCCTGTTAGCATCTTCCTCGTGCCCCCAACACAACCCATCACCGCTGCCCATAGCCGGGTTGCCGGACCTTGAGGTGGGGATCCACATTCTGCTTCAGGACCCCTGCACCCAGGCAGGAAGGGACTCTTCTGTGGGATAAGGGAGGGCTCAGCCTCTACGGGCCACTACCGAGAGCAGGGAGGGCGGAGCCAGAGGGCCTGGGAGCCCAAAAAGTACCGCCATCCACCTGGGCCCTGAAGGGAGCTGAAATGGGATGCAGGGACCCGGCAGGGGCCACCCCAGCAACTGTTCAGCTCGGGCTCTGCCTGGTGCCCAGTGGGAGAGGGCAGATGGGCAAGCTCTGGGCCCATGGACCTCACTTCTCAGAGTGGCCAGAAGGACCAGTGACATTGGCCATGTCACCACTGTTGTCCTACCACCCACGCCTCTCCCAGGCACATAGCAGTGTTGTGGGGTGTGTAATGCCCCCAGGTAGCTGCCAGTACCCAGCACAGGGCCGGCTGGTGCCAAGAAAAGTGTGTGTCTGCCTGTCTGTCCTTCTGTCTGACTAGCCCCCAGCCTCTGCAGAGAGGTAACACTCCAGAACACCCTTCCCCCTTCAGCTCAAAGCCAAATTCCGCTTTCCAAATCCATCCTTCCCGATGTCAGGCTGACCCGAGCTCAGCCCCTTGTCCAGGCTCCAAGGGGCTGGACATGTCTGATGGGCTGGGCGTGACTGGGGCATCAAAAGACCCCCGTGGGGTCTGAGCAGGGCAGCCCAGCCTGGGGGCACAGGGGCTGCACCGGCACTGACCCACGGCCCAGTCACCCCGAGCAGCAGCTCAGAGAGGGGCCGGGCCTGTGGCTTCCCAGCTGCACCCACCTGCTTCTGCACAGAGGCCCAGGCGCTGCCCCGCGTCCCCCTCAGGGAGGAGCCACTTCATGCCGGCACGAGGGTTCCCAGCACGCCCGTCCCTGCTCCGCACCTCCCTTTGTCCCTTTGGCAGGGCCCCGACTCCCAGTGCCTCGCCGCAGGAGAGCTACAGAAACAGGTGGCACAAACGCACGTGGCCTGACCTAGAGAGGGGGAGCGGGTGCGAGCCATCAGGCAGCCTCACCTGCAGCACGGAGAAGCAGACCCCCGTCATCCCCCTGTGGCTTCAGGGGTGTCAGGCGCTCGGAGGAGAGACACGGGGTCAGCAGGAGGCCCACGGGACCGTGGGCACCTCCCCTGTCCCGGCCTGCACCCACCCCATCTCATCCTCTACTTGGCAGAGAGCTGCAGCACGCAGCATTCACGACCCCTCCCCCAGCTCACATGGCAGTGCCCCTCAGACTTTCCCACCCCCGGGCATGTTTTGGGAGCTGCTGGGAGAGCGTCAGACTGAGCAGTGCTGGGCCACAGAGGCTGGGTCACTCCTACATTGGCACGCACTGCCCGGCAGGAGGACCAGGAATTACTCCTGGTGGTGCTCGGGGTACAGATGGGATGCCGGGATCGAACCCTGGTCTGCCGCTTGCAAGGCAAACGCCCCCCTCCGCTGTGCTGCCGCTCCCGCCCAGACTGCAGCTGTGAAGTGATGGCCTTGAGCCAGGATGGGGGCAGTCAAATCACATCTCCACCTGACAGTGGCCGATGCGCCTGCGCTGAGCCTCACCCCACCCGGGAACAGGGCCGGAGTCTGTGCCCCTGGTGCACTCTGGGCTTGCAGCTCTGGGGAGACACTTCCAGGCTTGGGCTGCGGCCATGCCACTCTGCCCTGGCTGCCTGCCCCCTCTGATCCTTGCCAGACCTGCTTTCCAAGTGCCTCAGTCTGGAAAGGACCTGGCGCATTTCTCCTGCATTTCTATTGCTGGTGAGACAGAAACGGGCTGCCGTGGGGCTGAAGGGTCCCTGCAAAGAGGCAGTATGGGCTACTGCGTGCCAGGTCCCCCGGAAAGGTCAACGGCCAGCCCTGACCTTGGTTTTCACCAGGTCGGCCCGCCTCCCCCCCCCCCGCCAACACTTTGCTCAGCCCCCTGCCCAGACTGGGAGTGGCCGCTGCTAGTGTCCAGCCGAAACTGCACAAGCCAAGAGTGAGACCCCGCCCCCGTCCTAGAAGGGCCTATTCCCAGGGCCTGGTCCGCTTGGGGCCTGCAGGTGAGCCAGAGACTCCTCACACAGACTGCTGCTCTTCCTCAGAGTCCCTGAAGACAGACGAGGAGCCAGGGAAAGTGGGTCGGTCTGGCCCTCTTTTCCACTGACCGGCTGCAGCCTGGTCATGGCCAGGCCGGTCCTGCAGGCCTTGAGTGTAGTGGCAGCATCGCCCTGAGGGAACAGACCCAGAGGGGGCGGCTCAGCCGGGCTCCTGCGCCGGGGGCTGGGTGGCCCACCCGCCCTGGTACTTGCAGGGCCTGTGTAGTGCCGTGGCTGGGCACATATTTCCATCCTGGGCAACTGCAGACAGCAGGGGGTGGAGGAGGCTGTGAGCAGGGCGGTGAGGAAGGAAGAGGCCTGCGGGGTGGGCGGGCAAGCCGGGGTCAGTGCTGGCTGTGCCCAGGACCCCACCCCGGGGCCACTGCACCCTGTTTCCGGGACGTGAGCAGAGTTCGGATGGCCCCATGGTTTGCCCTGTCCCTCCTGCCTCGGCTACCCAGTGCCCATGTACACCGGAGCAGGGCAGGGGAGGCAGGGAGCGACATGCACGCCCAGGTCACGGGAGCTCAGCCCATTCCTTAGGACTGCCGGCCCGCAGCTTTCCAGGGAAAAACAGGCTCCCTGCCAGGCCGTGGCCCCCAACCCGCACGCTCCTGGGAGCAGCCAGGGAGGGCACAGAGGGCCAGACCCGCCCGGGCCTGCAGCACGAGGAGAGGCCTGCAGACAGCACCACACTGCTCTCCTCCCCAGCGCTGCTCGGGATGGTTCTGCTGCCTGAGCCTCTGTTCCTGACGGTCTTGCAGGACTGACAGCGTGTGAGGGTAGCCTGAGACACCAGGCAGGGGCATCCGGATCAGCTGAGAGGGAGGTGCGGGGCTGTGGGGACTCTGGCTGGCCTTGGCTGAGGCTCACAGACTCCTGGACAAACTCGGGCTCTTCCTGCCTGCACCTTCCAGGCCTCTAAGCTGCCCCCTGCCACGTCCCAGGCCTGCAGAAGAGTGGTGTGGGGCGCCCCCTGCTGGCCTGTTTGGGAAAGTGACCCAGAGACCTGTTGAGCCTGCTGAAGAATTTGTGATCCCTCCTGAGGCTGCCCCTCCCCAGGCTGCCCGTGAGCCCAGTACCCCACAGCTCCACTGCAGGCCACTGACTTTCCTCAGACGTGCTTCCCTGGGCTCCCTCGGCCCCGACTGGCACTCCTCTCTGCCTCCGCTGGGCTGAGCCGCACACCTGCCCTCCTGCTCGGGCAGTGCCTGCACCCTGGCTCGCTGCCCTCGGGGGCCGAGGTGCTGCCGGATGCAGAGAGAGGCCCATGCTAGCGTCCCATCCACTGACAGCCAACTCCTGACCCTCCTGTCCAGCTGAGTGGAAGAGAACGACTCTGACGTGAGGGTCATGGGGTGGGGCACTGGGGACAGGGCTGCCCAGGTCACCCGCACATCTCGGCCTTTGCTGGTTGCTTCCCTCAGCTCTGCCCACCAGCCTCAGGTAACCCACAGGCCATGCTGGGTGTCCAGGAGGACATGGAGGGTCCTCCAGGGGACAGGGGGCTTCCCAGCCAAACTCCCCACCCTGCCCACTCCTGCCCAGGCAACTAGAAGCCATCTGCTGCCCAGGAGCCCAGTGGCTGGTTCCACTGACCACAAGGATGGGGTGCAGGTGGCAGGGGTTGGGCGCTAGCTGGAGCCCTGGTGACCAGCCTAGCCACTTGCCCCTGTAGGCAGCCCTGACCTGCAGCCTCCCGCAGCCCTGCCGTGGGGCCCTGCTGCCCCTGCTGGCCAAATGCACAAAGCACAGCCCAGCTGGTCTCAGCACCCAACCCATGGGGGGACCCTCGGAGTCCCAGCACTGCCCCACACGGGCCTGTTGACTTAAATGGGGTGGGGGGCATGCCACAGACCTGGACACATGCACTTGGTGTTCGGCTGGAATGACAGGCCTCGGGGACGACAGAGCCCCCTGGGGATATCCAGAAAGGGGGAAGAGAAGCTGCAGTCTCCGGGTATAGTCTGTGACAGGGCTGCAACACGCCTGTATCATGTGTGTGACGTGCCTTAACGTGCCTATAACGTGCCTGTGGAGGACCTATTGTGACACACCTAGGATACTCCTAGATGGCACTGTGACACCTGTCAAGTGTCTGTGACACCTGTGTGACATGTGACATGCCTATGATGCACCTGTGAAGTGCCTGTAACATATGTCAAGTGCCTGTCACACATCTGTAACGTCTCTGAGATTTCCTTTGGCACGTCTATGACATGTCTGTGACACATCTGTGACATGCCTATGACACATTTGTGACATGCCTGTGACATGCCTATGACACATTTGTCACATGCTGGTGTGTATCTCTGACATGCTGGTGACGTGTCTGATGCGCCTGTGACATGCCTGTGATGTGTCTGGCTGTCTTAACATGCCCATGTCACATCCGTGGCAGGCCTGTAAAGGCCTGAATCCCGTGTTCTGCCTGTGACCTGCTGGAAGTTGTGTCTCCCTGCTGGAGGCAGCAACTCGGGAACACAGCGTCAGGCTGGCGCTTGACCCCCTCCTCGTAGCCTCTGCCCACAGAGCAGGCAGGCCACACCCCACAAGGCACCACCAGGGCTGGGGCCTGCAGGCCCCCTCCCCCACTGACACTCAAGCCCCAGAAGGGGAAGCACATGTGGGGTGTGGGCCCGCATCTCCACACCCCATGGAGAAGCGGGATGAGAGCCAGGAGGGGAGCAGCTTCCCCAGGTTGTTAGAGCCTCAGGGCACCCTGGCCTGCCGCCCTCCCCATCCACCTCCTGGCTCCGGGCCCTTCCCACAGGCTGGTGGAGGAGTTCATGCTGCTGGCCAACATGGCCGTGGCCACAAGATCCACCGCGCCTTCCCGAGCGCGCCTGCTGCGCCGCCACCCGCCTCCCCAGACCAAGATGCTCAGCGACCTGGCCGAGCTCTGCGGCCAGATGGGGCTCACAGTGGACTTCAGCTCTGCCGGCGCCCTCCACGTGAGTGCTGGGACCTCCTGCTCCCAGGAGTGGACCGGGGGTGGGGTTGGGGGCCAACAACCCCCAGACCCTCACAGGATGGGTCTCAGGTGGGATCAGGACCCCAGGGTTTCCAGGGGTGTTTGTGGTAACAGGCGTTGGTGCTCCCTGCCTAGAACAGGGCCTTCACCTTGGCCCCGGAGAGAGACCCCAGCCCATCCCCAGCCCCTGCCTGACGTTGCTGCAGAGGGCCCAGGTGGAAAGTGAGCTGCAAGCCCCAGACTCGGGCAGCCTCCCAGAACCAAATGTCCAGGAGGTCAGCAGTTCCCGGGAACCCCAGGGCATGGCTGCCTGATGTCTCCTGGACTTATTCTAGAAAAGTTTGACGGAGCTGTTCGGAGATGACAAGTACTCAATGGCCCGGAAGGAGGTGCTCACCAACATGTGCTCCCGGCCCATGCAGGTGAGAGGGCACCTCAGGGCACCCACAAGGGAAACAGGGACCCCAGGCTCGCCCAATTTCCAGCCAACACTCAGGCAAGTGGGCCGGGCTGGCCGTGCAGGCGGGCAGTGACGTGCGCTGCCCGTGGCTGTCCCCTCCCCAGATGGCCGTGTACTTCTGCTCGGGCGCTAGCGGACGCGGCGCAGTTCCGCACTACGCACTCAACGTGCCGCTCTACACGCACTTCACGTCACCCATCCGCCGCCGCCGACGTGCTGGTGCACCGCCTGCTGGCCACTGCGCTGGGTGAGGCCAGTGCTGGGGACTGGGGGCTGGGGGGGGGCACCCCGGAGGGCAGCGGGGAGCCGCAGTGGGGTTCCAGGGAAGTTCTAGAATAAAGCCCTAGCCCCAGAGCCCTGGAGTGGCCCGCGTGCCTCGCCCCCAGCCATGGCCGCACACCGCACCCCGCTTCCCCAGGGTACAGGGAGCTGCCCAGCCTAGAGCCCGGCGACCTGCAGAAGCGGGCGGACCACTGCAACGACCGCCGCATGGCGTCCAAGCGTGTGCAGGAGCTCAGCACGGGACTCTTCTTCGCCATCCTGGTCAAGGTGAGACCCCTGCCCTCTGGGCCCCTGACTGCGCTGTGTCGCTGGGCGGGCTGTGCCAGGCTGAGCCCTGGCTGTCGCTGCCCGCAGGAGAGCGGTCCGCTGGAGTCTGAAGCCATGGTGCTGGGCGTGCTGAACCAGGCCTTCGACGTGCTGGTGCTGCGCTATGGCGTGCAGAAGCGCGTGTACTGCAACGTGAGTGTGGTCCAGTGCGGGGGGCTGCGGCCTGGGGTGGGGCTTATGGCACAGGGGGTGGAGCCTGGGCAGGGGACCGGCCTGTGGCTTGGGAGGGCTTGTGGGCCAGGGGGCGAAGCATGTGGACCACGGAGCGGGCTTTGGGGACAGGGCGTAGTGGGGGGGTGGGGCAGGGGCAAGTTGTGCAGTCTATGGGTGGGGCGTGGGGGCCGGGCAGGCTTTAGGGCGCCTTCTGCTGGCTCTTCCACTTGCCCCCTTTTCTCTGGAGAGCCAAAACCTAGCCTGCTCCCCCTGCCCCCCACGGGTACAGTGACTCCCCAGGCCATGAACCCCTGCATGCGGAGGCCACCCTCCCACACAGCTCTTTCGAACATGCGACACCCCATCCCTGCGCACCTGAAGATGAGGGGTTTTCACACTGGAAGTGGGACAGGGAAGAAGAGGTGGGGTTACCTAAGCAGTAACCCGGCCTCTGGGAGTGGCGTACCCCAAGGGGCAGGAGACCAGTCTTGCCTCAGGTGCCTGCCGGACCTTCCTCTCAGAAACTGACCTCCCCCAGCTGTGGCTCTCTGTTGCCACGGTTGGGCTGCCTGGAGACAGCATGGGCTCACCAGGGCCTGGCACAGCAGCTGCCCCAGCCTTACTGAGTCCGTGAGCCCCACACTGAGCCCTGTGTTACCCCAGCTGCTGCCTCACTTGCTGCCCAGGTGCGGGGCCTCCCTGTGCTGGGTCTGATTGCCGCCTCTGCCCCAGGCGCTGCCCCTGCGGGTCCCACCACTTCCAGCGGGTGGGCAAGAAGCCGGAGCTCACGCTGGTCTGGGAGCCCGAGGACGCCGAGCAGGAGCCGCTGCAGCAGGTAGAGCCCTCCCAGAACACTCCTGCGAGCCTGTGCTCAGGTGGCCTCCCTCCGCCTCCCCAGGCCTCTCGGCCCTGAAAGGGACCCTTCGCCCACACCTGGTGCTGCCGAGCTCCTGCTCCTGCTCCTCCCTCTCTGTGGCCAGTTAGGGGGTCTCTGCTTGCCCCTCCTGACCTACCCCCGAGACCGGACTATGAGGGGGTGGCGCTGAGCTCCGTGCCTGGCACCGCCCTCAGCAGCTGCCGGTCCTGCGGCTCTCAGGCCACAAGTGGGCGCAGGAGGCCGGCCAGCAGAGGCCCAGCAATGGGGACGGCCACTGGACAGACGGAGCTGGGATGGCCCAAGGCAGGCTCTGCAGTGCCCATCCAGCACCCACACTCAGTCCCTCCCCAGGCCCACCCCCCCACTCCCTGGCCCACCCCTGCCCCATGCGTACCCCGGACCCACCGTACCCGTCCCCGCCCGCAGGTTCTCACCATCTTCAGCCTGGTGGATGTGGTGCTGCAGGCCGAGGCCACCGCCCTCAAGTACAGCGCCACCCTCAAACGACCCGGCACGGAGGGCAGCTGTGACCTTGACAGCGACCCCGCCGCCCTGGACCCCGAAACCTGAGCCCTCACCTGCCACCTGTTTTAGGATCGGGACCTTTTGACACCAAAGTGGAGTTTTAATTGGGTTTTAACAACTCAGGGTTGTGCTTTTATTTTTCATTCTATTTTACTTTTGCAGCTCCATTTTTAAACGAACTGGAGGGGAGAGCCTGGCCCTCTGAACCCAAACAGCCGCAGCTGCCCCACCAGGCTCCACACTGCCTCCCCGCCCAGGAATCCGGGGTGCTCATCAAATCAGTGTCAAGGAATAAAATCAAGTGTGAAGTGCACTCAGTGTGTGGGGCCTGGCGGCACGGCGCCTTGGACCCAGGTGAGGGTCTGATTGGGCCCCACCCAACCTCCCTGGGCTGTTCCGCCTACAGCCGTTCCTGTCAGCTCCAGGGTGATTCACTGAACTGCTGTGGCAGATTGATGCTGGCCTCATTCTGGCTGATTAGAAATGCAATTAGTATGCAAGAGCCGGCTTCTCTCCCGCCCCAGGAGGCCAGGGTCCCCAGCAGGGAGCAGTAAGGCCACGTGGCCACCAGACAAAGGGGCTCTCGAACCTGCTGTGGACTCTGGGCCTCCGCTGGCCTCACTGTTCTTGGTTATCTCAGGGACAGAGATGGATGCCAGGAACTTCCCTTTTTCTTGCCAGCCTTGCTGGCCAGGCTTCTTTCCACAGTGGCCAGCAAGATGTGGTGGGAGAGTGCTGGGGTCCCCAGGACCCGATGAGAGCTCCGGGGCCAGGGGAGAGTGCAGGGTCACCGGGATCCAGTGGGAGAGTTCAGGGGTCACTTGGATCCATTGGGAGAGTATGGGAGTCACAGGGATCCCATGGGAGAATGTGGTAGTCACTGGGATTAAGTGGGAGAGTGCAGGGTCACCGGATCCAGTGGGAGAGTGTGGGATGACAGGCATCAGGTAAGAGTGCACCAGGGACCCTGGGTGAGAGCTGACCCAGGGCTCCATGTGGTGGCCATGGCCTGCGGCCTTGGAAGAGCCGTGGTAAGCAGGGACAGCAGTGAAGTCGCTGGGACGCTGCTTGGGGACAGCGGGTGATGTGGAAGGCCAGGACTGACCTGCTGAGTTTGGCAGATAAGGAGCCCAGAGAGGCCCTTATCTGGAAGGTAAGGGCCCACACTGGAAGGTTTATGGGCTGTAGGTCACTGACTGGCTGCAGCTGCCTGGTGCCCTGGGGTCCAGAAAGTGAGCCACAGGACTGACTCTGCCCGCCTCTCCTAGGCCTATAAGGGGTCCCCCAGAGGGAGTGGTGCCGGACCCTCCCAAGGCTCTCTGAACAGTCAGGTGCAGAATGGTGTAGAAGGGCGCAAAGTGGGAGGCTGAAGCAACAGCACAGCGAGGAGGGTGTTTGCTTTGCACGTGGCCAACCTGAGTTCCATCCCCAGCATCCCATATGGTCCCCCGAGCACCGCCAGGAGTGATTCCTGAGTGCAGAGCCAGGAGTAACCCCTGAGCATTGCTGGGTGTGACCCAAAAAAGCAAAAAAAAAAAAAAAAAAAGAAAGAAGAAGAAGAAGAAGAAGAAGAAGAGGAGGAGGAGGAGAAGACGACGACCGAGTGGCAAAGCGGGGGTATAGCTGTGGAGGGAGGGGTGAGCAAGAAGCCGGGGAGCAGGCCTCTAGGGAGCCCACTTGCCTCACAGCTTCCGCCTTCCAGGGCGGGAAGGTCGTGAGCCAGCTCTCTGTGGGTCGAGCTGTGTGACTGCCTACAGCTGGGCCTCGCGCACCTCTGAGGCGGGGACAGGCCTGGGCTGCTCAAAAGCAGGAACATGGCCCAACTGCTCTGCAGGAAGCGAGACCGCGAGACTGTGCCCACCAATAAAGTGTCTTCGCAGGCCGCTGGAGTGTGGTTCTCTGCAGCAGCAGTTCAGAGGGCAGCGATTAAAGTTGCCCTCTGATTACAGCACATGGGTCCCCCAGCACCGCCAGGAGTGATCCCTGAGCACAGTCAGGAGCACACCCTGAGCAACACTGGGTAGGACCCAAAAAATGGAAGAGTAAAGGTTCAAAGTAGAAAAACTAGCTGACTTCTCAGGGTTAACTCATAGTAAAATGTCAAAGGGGACAGAGGTGCCGCGCAAATGGGAATTCGGGAACAGGGACAGGGTTAAAAAACAAAATTCAGGGGCAGGGGATACAGCAGGCGGGGTGCTTGCCTTGCACACAGCCAACCAGGGTTCAATCCCAGAACCCCATATGGTCCCCGAAGTGCCAGCAGTGATCCCAGAGTGCAGAGCCAGGAGCAAGCCGTGAGCATGCCAGGTGTGGCCCCAAAACAAACTTCAACCATCATGTATGTGTCTAGTATGTGTCTACATGTGCACAGAGCCTGGCCTCCGAGCCACATGCAGCTGAGACTGCATGACGGCCATCATGTAGGCATACGATCAAGGATTAGTGTCACCACTAGCAGGGTGACCGTGTACCATGCTGCACTCAGGACCAATAATTGTTCCCCTGGCTGAGAAATGGAAGGAAAGGCTGGTGGCTGGTGACATTGAAATCAAGCAGGAAACTGCTTCATGAGGGCTAGGACAGGGATTAACAGATGGGAAGTAAAACAGCAGTTAGCATAAGCATGGCGAGAGCTCCTGTGGGATTGGGTGTGCCCCAAGCGCTGGGTGAGTGTGAAAACAAGCTCTCTGAGGAAAACAGAACAACCCGATGTCAAGCCTGAGCTGCTTGGAACTGTGCAAGGACAAATGACCCTGTTACAGATTACGGGGGCTCCCCTCCCGGTGCATCTCCGCAGCCCTCTCGCCTGCGGGAACCCCTGGGGGCAGGGTAGCGCCAGTCGGCGGCTCAGGAACAGTGCCAGGAGGGAGATCAGCAGGCTCGAGCCCCCCCACCCACCCTACATGTTAAGTGCAGTCCCCAGCACTGTCAGCGAGATCCCACACCGCAACCAAGAGACCAGCTCTCCACACTAACAGTGAAGCAACCAACTAAAGTGGGGAGTAACACAAAAAAGTGTAAGGGGAGAGCTCTCATTGGTTGTATCTCCACAAGTACGCAGTGCAATACACTTCTCATTGGCTGTGTTCAATCAGTGCAGCAGTTTTCGCTGCATTCCACGAGTCCTCAGTGCAGCACAGTTCTCATTGGCCATATTCCATCAATGCAGTATGTCTCATTGGTTACATTACACAAGACCCCTCTCGGTGCATCTCTGCAGCTCTCTTGCCTGGAGGGGAATCCCTGGAAGCAGGGTGGCACAGTTCTCATTGGCCAGTATTCCATCAGTGCAGCACAGTTCTCATTGGCTGCATTAGCCGGAGTTCCCAGTGCAGCACAGTTCTCATTGGCTGCATTACCCAAGTCCGCGCACAGTTCCATTGGCTATATTCCATGACTCCCCAGTACAGTACAGTTCCCGTTGGCTACCAATGCAACAGTGCTCTCTTTGCCTGTATGCCACAAATCTTGAATGGGGCAGCACTCCATCCAGAAAGCAAAAGACACTAATAGAAGCGCTTCATGCCAAACAGAAGGTGTCATAGGATAGATGTTCTTACTCTAGTGGAAGTTCACCCCTATGAGAAGCTCCAGAGGGAAGCTGAGGTGGTGATCACAGGGGGCTCCACGTGTGGGACAGCACCAGGCCTCTGCTCGGGGCCAGCGCTGGGGGGAACTGCGGAACCGCCCATTTTGTGGACTTGTAAGAAATCCTGCAAAGCTAATGCCTTACCCGCCATACTATCTCTCCAGCCCCAATATCAAGTCTTTCTTTAAAGGGATCCGCCCCACCCCCGCCCCGCCACTGACTTGGAACGTGTCCTGACACTTAGCAGATGGTGTGTGGAACAGTGCACCGAGTTGGCCATGGAGATAACGTCCCTACTGAGCAGCCACTGTGATACCCTTTTTTATGGTGGGTGGGGCCTCAATTGTTTCTTCATATATAAAAAGAAAGCCATTTCCGGGAAGGCCCCATGAGTCATTCCTTATATTTAGTCCCTTTGGCGCGGGGTCAGGCACCGGCTTGTTGCCTGGCACTCTTCAGTGACATGAGGCACCTGGAACCCGTGCAAGGACACGGACATCAAAGTGCAGCTCCTTTAACCAAAGCCGTCGGGTGACGTGAGCCTCCTGGAGCCTAAGCAGAAGCAGAGTTTAACGCTGCACATAGTTCCAGGAAATCTTGCTGCGAAGGAGGGCTGGGCAGAGCATTAGTGCAGCAGGGAGGGCATTTGCCTTGAGAGCAACCCACCTGGGTTCTATCCCCAGCATTGAATATGGTCCCTGAGCACTGCCAGGAGTAACCCTGAGCATCGCCAGGTGTGACCAAAAACCAAAAATAAACACATACATACCTACTTACATATATACATACATATACATATATGTCGGGGACACCACTGGGGTCCCCAACAGTGCCGGGAAGCGAGTTCCCTTCTACCTTCAAAGCCGGCGGGGAATGGATGAAGACTCAGGAATCGGATGCAGTTTTAAAAGGCTATACTTATCACAGGTTCAGGCATACAAGTCAGCAATAGGAAAAACCTGGTGCTTAGGATTCCCGGCTAGAACCCCAGCCACGTGTAGGCCAAGATGGTGGCCACCACATGTAAAGGCCCTGTAAATACGGGAGACAAAAACAAGACTCCCAAGAAGGGTGCGAGCCCCAAAGGGAGAGCCCAAAAGAGAGAGAGAGGAAGCAGGCTGGTTTTATACCCCTGCAACTCAAACCTCCCACTATTATGGGAAGCAGGAAGGG
Organism: Cryptotis parvus; assembly: GCA_021461705.1. Classification (NCBI taxonomy): domain Eukaryota; kingdom Metazoa; phylum Chordata; class Mammalia; order Eulipotyphla; family Soricidae; genus Cryptotis; species Cryptotis parvus. Next base: position 33,084 of record JAJIBD010003379.1, on the reverse strand, counting down.
TCAAATGCCCTTAGGTAATTCCTCCCCAGCACCTCACCTAGGCCCTATTATATGCTAATGTTTTGAGCCAAGATTTGCCTGGAAATGCCTTTATAGGGTAGAGAAGGGGGTTTCTGAGATGGCATGTCTCTGTACCAAAGACTAATACTAATGCCAGTTAAATATTTCTCCAAGCCTTCACAAGAGTCTTGTCTACTTCACGGTCATTTTGTATTTTAGTTGTCTTTGAGTTATCAGGGGAGCCATGCTTGCTTGCTTGGAGGCAAACAGCATTTCTCTCTGGTCTAATTACTTAGAGAGCCAATGTGGCCAGGCAAATATGCTAGTAAGATCTAGCTAGTCCCACGATGATTGTGGTAGCATGAGAGAATATTTATACCAGCCAGTATAGAATACATGGTCAGATAAACTGCCACATTTAGACTATCCCCTTATCTACGAAGTGACCTGCAGGAGGCGATCCAGGGCAGATGCAGAGGCTCTTAGAGGAGTCCTGCAACATATATACATACATAAAGAAGACCAGACAGCAATATTGGGGCACCACAGAAGATGCTCAAGAATATCAGCCTCCCTGCCCCTCAAGGTGTTGCAGGTGTGGCTGTGGTGCCCGGCTGCGTTGGCAGGGTCAGACAGGAGATATGCTTGTCTACAACCCCAGGGCTCTGCCCTGTGGGCCCTGGATGGTGGATGGTCTGACATAGGAAGAACAGTGCGCAGCCGTGCAGAGGCTTCGATTACAAAGTAAGCTAGGACCAGGTCCTTCCCAGGATGTCTCACATCTGTACAACATAATGATCATTGTAGTTGTAACAAACTGGGGAGGTTGATGGAGAATGAGGAACTATAATGTCATATTAGAAATCATTACTGAATATACACATAGATAATTGCATCATAAGCCATAAGGCAAGTCAATGTAGGAGAAGAGAGAGAACTACAGAGACAGAAATAGAGATAGAAAGATGAGATACTCAGATGCATGGGGGAAGAACTGACATCCAGCTCTCCCTTAGCTCAGCTGACCATGAGGCTCCCAGGAGGCAAGATGGGTTTTGGGAGTGGGCCCATCACTTCTGTAGGGCCTCGGAAGCAGCTGGATGGAACTTTCTCACCATAATAGCCACCATTATCATGGTCTGGACCCCACAGCTCATCAAAACCCATGCAAGAGAGATGCTGATCTCGGGACCAGCTCAGAGCAGCCAAGTTCGAGCCCAGGTAGGCGGCTCTCAGAGGCGGAAGTCATCGAGCATTCCTGGAGATGGAGCTGGGGTACCCCTTCCCCCTCTCTGACCCGTCCTAGAGACCTGGTGGCCCCGCCCATGAGCTGCCTCGGGGCTCTTGGCCATGATGCAGAGACTCATGCACAGGGGAGAACTGCCATCCGGCTCTCCCCTAGCATAGCTGACCATGAGGCTCCCAGGAGGCAAGATGGGTTTTAGGGCCCATCACCTCTGTAGGGGCCTAGAAGCAGCCGGATGAGACTCTCTCACCATAATAGCCTCCATTTTCGCAGTCCAAAACCACAGCTCATCGTAACCCCCACAAGAGAGATGCTGATCTCAAGACCAGCTCAGAGCAGAGTTTGAGCCCACGTAGGCGGCTCTCGGAGGTGGAAGTCACTGGTGTTGGATGACAGATTTAGCTAATCTGGGACCTTTGGTGTTTTGCCCACTCACAGCTTAATCTATTTAAGCCAAGGTTCATTCTAATGAGACCTCTTCTATGTAAACACTGCTAGAGGGTGTGGCAGTTACAGAAGTCACCTTGACTGAATAACTTCTGATTTATACATCTACTAAGACTTCTATGTTTTCTAGATTGGGCACAGCTCCTCTTTATACCCACTGCACCCAGTGTGGGACAGTTAGAATTTACCAGGACACTGCCACCCTGGCTACGTTGAGACTACAGGAAGGCTATAGGAAGGATCATATTAGTTTGCTCTCAAGCAGGCGAGTGTGGCCCTTTCAGTATACGGAGAGCAAGATACTCAGTCACCCTGGTGAAGATAATAAATAAGAAGGACCTTGTGTGTACCATCTAGATTACATGAAGCTCATGAAATGAAGATGTATTGTATTACTTTAGATCAGCCCCTCTCTCTCTCTCTCTCTCTCTCTCTCTCTCTCTCTCTCTCTCTCTTTCTCAATGTCTTACATAAGAGATAATTTCGGAATTAGTCTTTGGCGTAATCTTTGTTTATACTTGCAATAGGGTGTGGCATCGCCCTTCTACACTCTGTTTAGAGTTCTTTGTTGTCACCTCCCTGACCCTGCCTGCTACACTCTGTTTAGAGTTCTTTGTTGTCACCTCCCTGACCCTGCCTGTTGGATTACTTTGGTGTATATAAGGGGACTGACTTGAGGCCCCCTCGGCTTTTTGCTCCTTAGTTTTTTGCTCCTTGGCTTTTTGCTATTTGGCCTTTTGCTCCTTCTTTTGGGTAGGACTCCTCTTGGGTGAGATCCTCTCTTTGGTGGGAGATTCAGGCTCTTTTGTATGGTCTAAGTTCGGACCAGAGCTAGAGTTCGTTCATTATATTGGAGTGCTGTGGGAGAGCTTTGTACTATTAAAAGCCTTTTTGGAACTGCACCGACTCGTGAGTTTTCATCTGTTCCCCGGCGTCCTCGGAGGTAGAAGAGAACTTCTGTCCTGACACTGTCAGGGACCCCATTGGCATCCCTGACAACTGGGTGTTCCTGAAGATGGAGCTGGGGTCCCCATTCCCCTCTCTGACCCCAGAGGACCTAGTGGCCCAACCCATGAACTGCTTCAGGGCTCTCAGCCATGATGCAGAGACTCAGAAGCATGGGGGAGAGCTGCCATCCAGCTCTCCCATAGCTCAAGCTAACTATGAGGCTCCCAGGAGGCAAGATGGGTTTTGGGGGTGGGCCATCACCTCTGTAGGGCCTCGGAAACACTGTATGAGACTCGCTCACCATAATAGCCACCATTTATCTGGTCCCGACCCAGTACATCAAAATAGTGGAACCAATCTATTCTAGAATATATTACAATCTACAATGTGTAAGGAAGGAGAAGGAGAGAGAGAGAGAGAGAGAGAGAGAGAGAGAGAGAGAGAGATAACCTGCCATGGAGGCAGGCTGAGGGAAGGGGGAGGGAGGTGGGAACATTGGTGATGGGAGATGGGCAGGGGTAGAGGGATGGGTGTTGGAACACTGTAGAACCAAAATTCAAACATGAACATCTTATAATTATATATCTAACAGTGGTATAGTAAAATCACTTGATTGCTTGATCACTTAAATCCCGTTATTCATCGATTTGCTCGAGCGGGCACCAGTAACATTTCCATTGAACCCTATCATGTGCCAATGTAGCCCAATGGCATCTGGTTGATTCAGGAATATGAAGAGCCTCAAACCGTTCCTTCAGGGTCAAACAAGGAAGTCTGAACATCTTGTAGGTGGGCAGCCACATGATCTTTTGACATCCCGTGGGATCCAGTAGGTAACAGCTCTAGTTCAGCGGTTGTCTCCAAATCGCATTACATGTCCAGCCCATCTGATTTTTGATGCCTTGGCAAACGAGACAGCGTCCCTGATTCTGGAATAGTGAAGGAGGTCAGAACTCCGGATTCCTTCTCTCACTTGAGTGAGGCATGATATTCCAAGCATAGCTCTTTCGATTCCTCTCTGGGGAGACCCGAATAGCATTCTCATCCTGCTTTCGTAGGGCCCAGGTCTCTGAGGCGTATGTTAATGCAGGGAGAACGGTGGAGTCAAAGAGATGTGCCCAGAGCCAGAGGTTCTATGTCCTTTTTAGCTATTTCTTCGATGCCTTTGAAGGCATTCCATGCTGCTCTCTTCCTCCTGCGCAGCTCAGGTTTTAGGTCGTTCATCATGTTGACTTCTTGACCTAGGTATACATAACTGCTGCATTCAGAGATGTTTGTTCCATTGAGAGTGAATGGGGCCTCAGGAACTAGTTCATTTTTCAATGAACTAGTTCATTGAAATAAAATAATAAAATATTTAAAAAAGAATATAAGCCTCCTTTTTTAAATGTATTTTATTTTACCACCATGAGAAACAATTACAAAAATGTTTAGTTTGGGTTTCAACCATACAGTGTTCCAGCACCCATCCCTCCACCAATGCCCATTTCCCACCACCAATGTCCCGATTCCCTCCCCCCTTCCCTCGCCTGCCTCTATGGCAGGTTCTTTATCTCTTTTCTCTCTATCTCTTTTCTTCTCTCTCTTTCTCTCTTCCTTCTCTTACATATTGTGGATTGTAATACATATACTTAGAGGTTATCATGTGTATCTTTTTGCCTGTATTTAATGTTAAGTTCTATGTGGTAATAGAACTTTCGACAATTATTGGCACACTGTTCCCTTATCTGTCTTACCTAACCTCTGCTCCCACACGTTTGTGGTAATTTCCACCTTTGACAAGACCTCCTGATCCACGTGTCGCTTGGCCTTGGATGTTGGTATCATAATATGTATGTATATACATATATATATGTATTTATGTATGTATGTGATGCAAATAAATGCAGTCATTCTATATCCATCTCCTGGCGAATTTCACTCAACATGATCCTCTCCATGCCCATCCATTTATATCAGCCTCCCTCCTTGACGTCATCAGGGAGCCTGGACGGGAACCGAGCAGGTCACTGCTCATGGAGAAGGTCAGTGCTAGCTGGTGTCCTGCGGGGACCTCTGCTCAAACCTCCACCGCTTCCCCAGTGCCACGCTATGGACACGTGTGTCCCCACGTTGGGGGCCAGGCTGGAGAAAGTGACAACAGAAAACACAGACAGGTGTGGTGGCACCGGGAGCCAGACACACTGGCTGCATTCACCGTGGGACAACCAGCCTGGGCCACCAGCACCCAAACCAGAGTGTGGCGAGGCCCCGCCTTCCCCACCAACGGGCCCTGAGGGCTCCTCCCCCTTTACCTGCCTGCGGCTAACTCCAGTCGGGGGCATGCAGGGAATGAACAAGAGGTCCGCACGCGTGGGGACACCCGCTGCTCGCTGCAAACTGCCTCCTGCTGGTTTAGTTTCAACCATGGGTGAAGCTTGTCCCTTGGTGGACAGGCATCCCGGGCTCCTGCTCCTCTCCTCTGCACCAGAAATCACTCCCGGCAGTGCTTGGGGGACCATGTGCGATATCTGGGATTGAACCAGGGTTGGCCGTGTGCAAGGCAAACACCCTCCCTGCTGTACTGTCACTCAGGCCCCAAAACTTGTTTTAGATGCTTGCCCGTTTTCCTTAAGAGAGCGTTTAATGTGAACAGGCCGTCCCAACAAACCTAACTCGGATTCTAGGAACAGGGCTGGTTGCACAGGGGCCCCAGGGAACTGGGGGGAAGGGGGCAAGAGACTGCCAACATCAGATTTGGGGACGCACTTCCCTGAATATAAATCATGTTTAAATGAGCATGACTCTAAAAGATTACAGAAAAATTAAAACGAGATCAAAGGGATTACACGCCAACGGGGCCGGGGCAATGGTCCAGTGCAGAGGGCATCCTCCGTGCACTAGACGGACCCAGCTTAGGTCCTGGGCTTCCCATATGGTCCCCTGGAGCGGTAATTCCTGAATGCAGAGCCAGGAGTCACCCCTGTGCATCGCCAGGGGTGCCCCCAAAACAAAACAAAGAAAAATGTACTACACTTCGCAGTGTCAGGACGGCGAAACTAAACCAGCCATGCTGCAGGAGACAGAGGCCACCTCGCGGTCTTTACCCGAGGTTTGGGTGCGGGCAGCGTACCCCGTCCTCCCACAGCAGCTCAGCAGCTCCTTTTCATTAGTTTTGGGTCATTTTGTGATGGGGAGTCACAAAACCCTGCACACCAAGAAGCACAGGCTCCGCGGGGGCTCATCTGGGTGTTTGCTCTGGAGAATGAGACCACTCTGGGGGCTCTCAGCAGCATGTGGTCCCAACGAGAATCAAACCTGGGTCTCCCTCACGCCAACACTTGCCCCAAATCTGGGGCTCCTCAAATCTTCAGTCCACCCAGGACGGCACACCCGGGGCCCTCGAAACCTTGAGTCTACTCAACAATTCAGCAGCCGATCTCTGAAGCCCTCCTGGGGATGGACCCCAAAGGGAAGCACAAACAACAGCTGGCCACAGAGGGGCTGAGGACAGTGAGGGGGTTGAGGGGCCCCAGGACCCGGGATGCCCCGGCCTGGAAACAACACAGCTGTGGGGGCCCCTGCACGTCCACCCTCATTGGGTGTTGGGACCCCGCCAACACCCAAACCCTGTCCCAAAGGAGATTGAGGGGGCAGCAGCAGCACAGGCCAGAGGTCAGAATTTTATTGATTTATCTGTTGCTTTTTGAGTCACATTTAGCAATGCTCAGGGGTTATTCCTGGCTCTGCATCAGGAATTACTCCTGACATGCCTCAAGACCATATGGGATGCCAAGGATCAACCCTAGGTCAGCCACATGCAAAGCCCTGCAGAAATTCTGTTTAACTTTGGGGGAGAGCCACGTCAGTGATGCGCAGGGCTTACTCCTGGCTCTTGCTCAGGAAGCACTCCTGGACCGTGTGTGCTCGGACGACCATATGGGGTGCCAGGATTCGAATCCAATTGGTTCTCATGTAAGGCAAAATGCTTTCCTGTATTCTCTGCATTGTTTCTCAATCCCTGGAGGTCGTACTTTCATCCACACCCAGATAAAAAAAAAACAATTAATTGATCCAGTCTCTGCACTTTGGCCAAGTAATTTCCTTTGGAGGGGAGGGGAAGAAGTTTCCCTGGCACAGCGGGAGCATCTCTGGTCCGTGGTCAGCTGGAGAACAGCCCATCAGCTAGGGAGGCCCAAGAACTGACCCGTGGGGCACTGGAATCGGGTGATGTGGGCAGGGCTGGGAGGAGGCCATTTTTCTCTCCCATTTTTTATTGGGGGGATGGGACATGGAGCCACATATAAAGTCCTGCCCACTGGGGAAAACTGTCCCAGCATCCAGACTCCAGCCTACGTGGGTACAGGGCCTCAGCCACCCATCGCCCGCAGCCATGCCAGGCCTAGAGTTGCTGCTACTATTGGTTCTGGGCCTGTCCGGCTCCTTTGGGGTCATCCCAGGTAAGGGTCATCCCAGGTAAGGAGGCCTATTGCTGGGGGCTTACTCCATCCTGATGGGGCCTCCACTCTCCGGGGCCAGAGGAAGAGAAGGTGCCGGAATTCTGGAACAAGAAGGCGGCGCGCGCCCTGGACGCCGCCAAGAAGCTGCAGCCCATCGAGACGAGGGCCAAGAACTTGATTCTCTTCCTAGGAGATGGTGAGTGCACGGTCCTGCCTGCCCGGCACGCGACCCCTCCCAGGCCCCCAGGTGACCCGCTCTCTCCCTCAGGGATGGGGGTGCCCACAGTGACAGCCACCCGGATCCTGAAGGGGCAGCTTAGAGGCAACCTGGGGCCAGAGACTCCCCTGGCCATGGATCTCTTCCCCTATGTGGCTCTGTCCAAGGTAAGTGCTTGGGGCCTCAGGAGCCCCACCACGAGACTAGGGCGTGGATCAAGAGAACAAGGTGAGGAGGTGTCAAGGTCTGAGATCTGAGGTTGCATCTATCCCCAGACATATAGCGTGGACAGACAAGTGCCGGACAGTGCATCTACAGGCACTGCCTACCTGTGTGGGGGTCAAAGGCAACTACAAGACCATCGGGCTCAACGCTGCGGCTGTGGTTGGCCAGTGCAACACCACGTGGGGCAATGAAGTGTACTCGGTGCTGACCCGGGCCAAGAAAGCAGGTGGGCGCAGGCCTGGGCCACGGGAGCAGGGTGCTTGATGGGGACGAGAGCATCGCCTGACCTCTGCCCCGCCCCTGCAGGGAAGGCGGTGGGGGTGGTGACCACCACCAGGGTGCAGCACGCGTCCCCGCGGGCACCTACGCTCACACGGTGCACAGGGACTGGTACTCGGACGCCGACATGCCCCCCAGAGGCGCTGAAGGAGGGCTGCCAGGACATCGCCAGCCAGCTCATCAGCAACGTGGACATCGACGTGGGCACCTCGCGGGGGCAGGGCAGGGGGGCACAGCCACGGCAACACCCCACAGCCTGGGCCTGCGAGCTGGTGACCGGCACGAGGCCCAGGGTGGGCTGGGGGAAGCCCGCACCCAGCGCCGGCTCTGTCTTTAGGTGATCCTGGGTGGAGGCCGCAGCTACATGTTTCCCAACACGACCCAAGACCCTGAGTACCCCAACGACCCCCTCCAGAACGGAACCCGGAAGGATGGGAGGAACCTGGTGCAGGAGTGGCAGGACAGGCACAAGGTGAGCGGCGCGGGCGGGCGCTGGCGGGCGCGGGCGGGCGCGGGCGCCAGGCTGAGGCTGCTTCGCCCACAGAGTGGGCGCTACGTGTGGAACCTCAGTGACCTGAAGGAGGCCGCGCAGGACCCGTCCGTGACTCACATCATGGGTAAGGACCCCACCGGCTGTAGCCCGTCTCCAGGGCTCCTGGCCACACCGCTCGGTCGCGGTGCCCTGAGCTCTCCCTCCCGCCAGGCCTGTTCGAGCCGAAGGACACCAAGTTCGACATCGACCGCGACCAGAGGCGTGGACCCGTCGCTCATGCAGATGACCGAGGCGGCCCTGCAGCTGCTGAGCAGGAACCCCCGCGGCTACTACCTCTTCGTGGAGGGTGAGGGCGGGGCGCCCAGGCCGACTCGGAGGGGCCGATCTGGGGCGGCCCCCATCCTGAGCTCCAAGCGGCCCTCCTGCAGGCGGTCGCATCGACCGAGGCCACCACGACGGCAACGCGTACCGGGCACTGACCGAGGCCGTCATGTTCGACTCCACCATCGAGAAGGCCTCGGCGCTCACCAGTGAGCAGGACACCCTGATCCTCGTCACAGCCGACCACTCGCACGTCTTCACCTTCGGGGCTACACGTACCGCGGATCTTCCATTTTCGGTAATTCAGGGGGTGGGGGTGGAGGGCCGGCTCTCGGTGGTGGGGGTCCCCTCATGGGGGCGTGGACTCCACGGAGCTTGGGCCTCCATTGGAAACTGTCTCTGCGGGCGGAACTCTGATAGGGCGTGGCCTCCGTTTGGGTGGAGCCTCGTTGGGGGCGGACCTCCTTTGGGGGTGGGGTTTATGTTGAGGGGGGCCTGCATTGGGGCGGGGTCCCTTAGGGAGAGGGTTCTTTTGAGGGTTGGACTACTCTGGGGGTGTCCCCGCCTCCCTTGGGCGGGCCCTCCCTTGGGCGGGGTCTCTCTTGAGTGGGGTGGGGGGGCCCCGTTGGCGGGGGCCTCCGTTGGGCAGGGCCTCCCTTGATCTGGGCCTCCGTTGGGCAGGCCCTCCCTTGGCGGGGCCTCCCTTGGGCGGGGCCTCTCTTGGCGGGGGCCTCCCTTGGGTGGGGCCTCCGTTTATCAGGGCCTCCCTTGGCGGGGCCACCCTTGGGGGGGGGGGCCACCCTTGGGCGGGGGCCTCCCTTGGGCGGGACCTCCCTTGGATGGGGCCTCCCTTGGGCGGGGCCTCCGTATAGTGGCGCCTCCACTGGGGCCTGGGCTGAGACTCAGTTTGCACATCTGGCCTCTAGACTCAGGACAGCCCCTGGCAGGCCTAGGAGAGGGCAGGGCTTAGTGCCTCGGAAGCTGCCCATAGGCCGCGGTTAGTGACCTCACCGGGCCCCCTCCTCCCGCAGGGCTTGCCCCCCGAGAAGGCCTTGGATGGCAAGAGCTACACCTCCATCCTCTATGGCAACGGGCCGGGCTATGTGCTGGGGGCTGGCAACCCGCCCGACGTCACCGAGGCCGAGAGCAGTGAGTATCCGGGTGGGCGTGGGGGTATGGCGGGGGTGGCCCTCTCACAAGCCCTGACGGCTGCCCCCCTGCAGACTCCCCCTCGTACCTGCAGCAGGCGGCCGTGCCCCGCAAGTCGGAGTCACACGGAGGCGAGGACGTGGCACTGTTCGCGTGGCCCGCAGGCTCACCTGGTGCAGCGTGCAGGAGCAGAACTACATCAGCGCACCTCATGGCCTTCGCCGCCTGCCTCGAGCCCTACACCGACTGCGGCCTCAGGAGCCCCAGCGACTCGGCAGGCCCCAGGGCCAGCCCACCCGTGCTGGCGCTGCTGGCTGGGGCCCTGCTGCTGCTGCTGCTGGAGGCCTGAGCGCCCCGAGCCCCCGCGCCCTGCCCGCCTCCAGGGCTCTCACTCGCGCGCCCTGGCCACCCTCTCAGTCTCCCTGGGTACACCCCCGGACCCCACCCGACCCTTCTCTAGACAGAACTGGAGGCCCCGCAGTCTGAGAAGGGCACCCCACGCTGCTCTGACCCCGTGACCCCAGCCCCACGGACCGCATTGTGTGCGCCTCGACACTGCACCCCAGGGAAGAGGGCGGTCTAAGCACTCTTTGCTGGGCCCAATGCCTGTGGGTCAGCCCCGCTGCCCCCCCCCCCCACTGCCACGACCCCCACCCAGAACTACAACCTCCCAAAGCTCTTCCTCCTCCTCCTCCTCCTCTCTCCCTCCACCTCCCCTTCGCCTTTCTCCTCCTCCCACCTGTTCCCTTCCTCCTCCCCCTTGGATTTGTAACAGGTGAGACTGCCTCCTCCCTGGGCTCTTTGCCTGGGAAGACAGAGTTCAGTGAAATAAAGTGCTCCCTGGGTGATGTGGCAGTGGGGTGTTCTCAAATGCTGCAGCTCTGGGGCGCGTCTAAAGTGGGGGGGCAGGCGATAGACCTGCGGGGAGGGCGTTTGCCTTGCACATGGGCGACCCAGCCTCGATCCCCGGCATCCCATATGGTCCCCGAACACCCCCACGTGTAACTCCTTAATGCAGAGGCAGGAGTAACCCCTGAGCATCGCTTGGTGTCACCCAAAAAAGCCCAAAAATTAATTAATTAATTAATTAATAAGTAGTTGGTGGTCCACTGAGCACAGGGCAGTTCTGGCAGGAGAGCCGGAAGTGAGGGCTTCTGGGTGGGTAGGCAAAAGGTCAACATCTAGACCACAAGATGGGTGTTGAGAGACCCCCACAGCCGAGCTAAGAACGGAGAGCCTATGTCTGGGAGCAGGAGTGTGGGGTGGAAGAGAACATGAGGGGGACCTGTGGGGCTCTGGGAGGGCTCTGAGGGAAGCGGGGGCACTTCCCGAAAGCCCTGCTGTGTCCTTTCGCTGGAGAACAGGCCAGCGGTAGGGACGGAGCAAGCAGAAGGGAACGTGCCTGCCGGGACCCCTAAGTGCTGAGTGCACCCCAAAGGGAAGCAAGGAGGGTTCGGGAAGGCGAACTCTGTGATGCTCTCTCATACAGGTTTACAAAATTGCACATTTGTAGGGTACCCTCTGAGGGTTCGGACACACACTCTGTCCAGAGAGGTGAGTGCGGTTCAGTCGCACTTTCTGTGCCAAACTCCAGCTTTCATGTTGCAGTAATGCTCAGGGCTTGAGCAATAGTATGGCAGGAGGGCATTTGCTTGCACGGTTGACCCAGGTTCCATCCCCAGCACCCCATACTGTCCCCAAGCCCACGAGGAGTGATCCCTGGCACAGAGCCAGGAATAAGCCCTGAGCACCACTGGGTGTGGCCCAAAACAAACCCCCAAAAAAATTTTTAAAAAGCTATTGAAGGCCAAGCTTAGGGGTCAGTCCCAGCTCTGGGAAGTCTGCATGCTGAAAGCAGAGTGTCTTTTAGGGGGCTCTCAGACCCTGCACTCAGAAATCCCCTGGCTGTGAGGCCCAGGCTCTGGTGGAACTGTAGCAGCTGCCCATCGCAGCCATGCCAAGCAGGGGGCCACGGGGCTGCTGGGAAGGTGTCGCCTGCTTTGGACGGGGGTCCAGACCCACCAATGCTCGGTTGGCCAAAATTCCTCTGCTTTTAGGTTTGACTTGAGGTCACACCTGGTGTTGCTCTGGGGTTACTCGTGGCTCTGCACTCAGGCGGGAGTCACTCCTGAAGATGCTCAGGGGAAACCGGGGAGGGAACTCGTGTCAACCACGTGCAAGCAAATGCCCAACCTGCTGTACTGTGGCTCTGGCCTTAGGGTGATGATGGCACTCTTAATAGTCTCGGCCCACCAAACCGGTAACTTTATGAGTGACTTTGTTGGCCTACAGTGATTTCTGGATTTTCTCAGCCTGTTTCTGTCCGCACTATGCATGTCAGATGAAGGATTTCATCATACAGCCACAGAAATTGCCTCAAAAAAAAAAAAACTAGCACCATAGGGCCAGAGCAATAGTGCAGCAAGGGAGGGCATTTTCCTTATATGCAGCCAACCCAGGTTTGATCCCCAGCATCCCATATGGTTCCCTGAGCACCACAAGGAGTAATTCCTGAGTGCAGAGCCAGAATAAGCCATGAGTATCATCGGTTGTGGCCAAATCACTTGATCACTTGACATCCCGTTATTCATCAATTTGTTCAAGCGGGCACCAGTAACATTTCCATTGGATCCTATCATGTGCCAGTGTAGCCCAATGGCATCTGGTTGTTTCAGGAATACGAAGAGCCTCAAACCGTTCGTTCAGGGTCTTAACGAAGAAGTCTGACCATCTTGTAGGTGGGGGCCATGTGATCTTTTGACATCCCGTGGGATCCAGTCGGTAACGGCTCTAGTCCAGCGGGCGTCTCCTAATCTCATTACATGTCCAGCCCATCTGATTTTTCATGCCTTGTCAAACGAGACAGCGTCCCTGACTCTGGATCGTCGACGGAGGTCAGAACTCCAATTCCTTCTCTCACTTGAGTGAGGCGTGATATTCCAAGTATAGCTCTTTCCATTCCTCTTTGGAGACCCGAATAGCATTCTTTTTTTTCTTTTTTTGGTCACACCCGCGATGCCCAGGGGTTACTCCTGGCTCTGCACTCAGTAATTACTCCTGGCAGTGCTCAGGGGACCATATGGGATGCCAGGGATTGAACCCGGGCCGGCATGGGCCAGCTGCATGCAAGGCAAACGCCCTACCCGCTGGGCTATCGCTCCAGCCCCAACCGAATAGCATTCTCATCCTGAATTCATAGGGCCCAGGTTTCTGAGGCATATGTTAATGCAGGGAGAATGGTGGAGTCGAAGAGATGTGCCCGGAGACGGAGGTGCTTTGTCCTTTTAGCTATTTCTTTGATGCTCTTGAAGGTGTTCCACGCCACTCTCTTCCTCCTGTGCAGCTCAGGTGCTAGGTCGTTCATCATGTTGACTTCTCAACCTAGGTACACATAACTGCTGCATTCAGAGATGTCTGTTCCATTGAGACTGAATGGGGCCTCTGGAACTAGTTCATTTTTCATGAACATTGTTTTGAGATTCAGCTGTAGACCTATCTTTGCACATTCACGGTCGAAGTCAGCCAGAATTTGTGCCACTTGGCTAATTTGTGCTGCTTGGCTAATGTTTGGTGTTATTAAAACGATGTCATCAGCGAAGCAGAGGTGGTGTAGTTGCCGACCGTCTATCTTTACTCCCATTCCTTCCCATTCTAACTGTTGCATGATGTTCTCGAGGGTGGTGCTGAAGAGTTTTGGTGAAATGGTATCACCTTGCTGAACCCCCTCTTCCTTGTAGAATGGTGAGATCCCGGTGATGAATCCGTAATACAGCTCACAAAGGATCTTGATGTATTGGGTTTGAACTCCCTGTTTGGCTAGGGCTTCGATGACTGCTTCAGTCTCCACAGAATCAAAGGCTTTCTTTAAATCAATGAACGTGAGACAGAGCGGCATTCTGAACTCCCTACAAACCTCAATGAGCTTGGTTACCATGTGGATATGGTCGATTGTGCTGAACCCTTTCCGGAAGCCAGCTTGCTCGCAAGGTTGTCCTTCATCTAGTGTTCTGCCAGTCCTGTTCAGGATGACTCGAGTGAACAGCCTATAGATGACGGACAACAGGCAGATGGGGCGATAGTTGCCGATGTCGTGAATGTCTTCCTTCTTGAACAATACAATTGTCCTGCTGGTTTTCCATTGGGAGGGCACCTTGCATTCAGACAGGTAGCGTGTGAAGATCTGAGCCAGTGTATTGATGAGTACCGACGGCAGATTCTTCAGGTGTTCGGGTCTGACTTTGTCTGGGCCTAGTGTTGTTTGCTTCTTTACCGACAAAATGGCATGTTGGATTTCAGAAGGGAGAATGTTGGGAACGACATATCCATCCTGCGGAATTTGGTATGTGGGCAGGTGGATGTGGCTATCAAAGAGATCTGAGTAGAAGTCATGGTTAATCTTCTCCATTGCCTTTCTGGAAGATGTAATAGATCCATCAGGACGTTGGAGGGCAGTCATCTTGGTCTTATAGTTGGCGAAGGACAGGCAGGCAATGCGAATGCTTTTCCGGCTTCTGCTGCATCTTCCAGCACTTCTGCTCTTCTGTCTTTGAGGTCTTCCTTTATCGCTTCTCTGCACTGCTTTGCGGAGCTTGGGCGTTAACATTTGGTTTCCTGAGGCTCGTACCTTGCCATGTTGGCAAATGAGTTTGAGAGTTTCTGAAGACAGGCATCCTTTTGTGTCTTTCTCTCTCTCTCGGCATTCTTCGCACAATCATGGAGGTGCTGAACCAGTCGGTTGTATTCTTCATCGATGTCGTCAATGATGGTATCTTCCCATGTTGCCGCAATGGTGCCAAAGAGTTCCCAGTTGGTGGTTATTCTGGGAGTTCTCTTCCTGAACTTTGCAGCCTTTTCTCCCCATTGCGTGAAGTAGAATTTTGCACGAAGGAGACGGTGGTCCGATACTGTTTGGAATTTTGGGACGACAGCAACATCGGTCAGGCAAAACCATCGATGTGGCCAGTAATAACTGTGGCCAAATAAAGAAAAAAAAATACTAGCACCAGTGGACACTTTCTGAGACTTGTGAAGGTTCAACCTGCAGGTGCCCAGAAGTGCCTTTCACTGTTTGTTTGTTTTTCTTTTCAAGCCTTTGTGGCAGGAGGTGACTGCAGCCAGGGCTCACTTCTCTGGGGAGACAAGACTGGAGAAAGGGGAACGCTGGACACTCGGGGTATGGAGCGGGTGTGTGGGGAGCGGGCAGCCATCCCCTTCCGCTCTGCAGGCTTTGGTCTGACCGTGTCCTTGGTTTCCAGATGGGCTGCTATTGTCTCTGCTGCGTCGCTTTTGTGAGCTCCTGCTAACTTTGCTAACTTCCTTTACCCAGAGCCTTTAAAAAAAATGCTTTCCAGAGCCAGAACAATAGTACAGCAAGTAGGGCCCTTGCCTTGCACACAACCAAACTGGGTTTGATCCCTGGCACTCCAGAGTGTCCCTCATGCCTACCAGGAGTGATTCCTGCGTGGTGAGCCAGGAGTAAGGTCTGACCATCGCTGGGTATGACCCCAAAAGCAAAAAAAGAAGTTTCTGCCTGTAGCCATGTTGAATGGAAAGCCCTGAGCCATGGATGGCCTGGGGCTCATCTGAACCCCAGGCAGCGGTCCAAGGCCTAACCCCAAGAACTACCTCTGCCCCAGGCGCTTTGCTGATAAGCCCGCACATGGCCCAGCCACAGCTGCTACCCTTTTAGCCAGCCAGATGGCAGGGGTTCAGGCCTACAGCTCCCTGCAGATGCGAGAGGGTGTAGCTCAGGCCAGCATTTGTTTCTTTTAAACAAAAGTTCACCCACTTCCACTCTCAGGCACACCCTAACTGCCTGGACTTCATCTAAAACTTGGACACAGTGTTTACACAATGTTTTTTTTGGTCGGGGTTAGGAGCACAGCCAGACTCCCAGGAGTTACTCCTGGCTCTGTGCTCAGGCAACGACAGCACAGTTTGATCCAGGTATTGCCATGGATCAAACTCTGGTGAGCTCTGTGCAAGGCAAGTGCCCTCCCCTGCTGTCATCGCTTCTGTCCCTCCAAAACGTTTTCCTAAAGCATGCTGTTTCACCTTGCTTTGATGAGGAAGGGAAACTAGCTACACAAATAGTAAGCAGTGGTATATCAAAGAGAAGGTGTGTTTCTTCAGTTCTCCTCTGCCCTGTGCCTACCAGGCTCTCCTGAGCAAAAAGCTGACAGCAATATAGGACTGGAGCGATAGCACAGAGGGAGGGCGTTGCCTGCATGTGGCTGACCTGGGTTCGATTCCTGGCATCCCATATGGTGCTGGAGCAATGACAGGAGTAATTCCTGAGTGCAGAGCCAAGAGTAACCCCTGAGCATCGGCGGGTGTGACAAAAAGCAAAAATAGACAGACAGACAAACAGACAGATAGAGAAGAGCAGACAGCAATATTGGGGCACCACAGAAGATGTTCAAGAACATCAGTCCCCAGCCCTTCCATCTCCATGCCCCAGCAGGCGTGCCTACGAGCAGGCAGCCACCAGGATCAGCTAAGCCAGATCAGCTACACCAGACCCACAGCCATGCAGGCTTGTGGCACTTGGGGACACGTGACAGACTAGATAATAATCAAATTAGGACAGGTCCTTCCCAGGATCTTACACATATATACACTGTAATGATCATTGTAGGTATAACAAACTGGGGGGTGCTGATGGGGAACGGTAATGTCAGACTAGAACTCACCGTTGAATGAACACATAGTGACTTACATGTTAAACCGTGAATATCTGTAGGGCAAGCCACAATATGTAAAGAAGAGAGAGAGAGAGAGAGAGAGAGAGAGAGAGAGAAATAGAGACAGAGGCAGAGAGAGACAGAGAAAGAGAGAAAGAAAAGGGGCCTATTATAGAGGCAGGCTGCGGGTGGGTGGAAGGAATTGTTATGGGAATGGGGCACTGGTGGAGGGGTGGGGACTGGAACACTGTAGGACAGAGACCCAATTATGAACATCTTTGTAATTGTATATCTCACGGTGGTATAATAAAAAAACAAAATAAAATATAATATGTGTGCCTTAAAAAATAAAAAAAGAACATCAGCCTCCCTCCTTGACGTCATCAGGGAGCCTGGACGGGAACCGAGCAGGTCACTGCTCATGGAGAAGGTCAGTGCTAGCTGGTGTCCTGCGGGGACCTCTGCTCAAACCTCCACCGCTTCCCCAGTGCCACGCTATGGACACATGTGTCCCCACGTTGGGGCCAGGCTGGAGGAAGTGACAACAGAAAACACAAACAGGTGTGGCGGCACCGAGAGCCAGGCACACTGGCTGCATTCTCCGTGGGACAACCAGCCTGGGCCACCAGCACCCAAACCAGAGTGTGGCGAGGCCCCGCCTTCCCCACCAACGGGCCCTGAGGGCTCCTCCCCTTTACCTGCCTGCAGCTTACTCCAGTCGGGGGCATGCAGGGAATGAACAAGAGGTCAGCACGCGTGGGGACACCCGCTGCTCGCTGCAAACTGGGGAGTGGAGTTTGTCCCTCGGTGGACAGGCATCCCGGCTCCTGCTCCTCCCTCTGCACCAGAAATCACTCCCGGCAGTGCTTGGGGACCACGTGCGATATCTGGGATTGAACCAGGGTTGGCCGTGTGCAAGGCAAACACCCTCCCTGCTGTACTGTCACTCAGGCCCCAAAAACTTGTTTTAGATGCTTGCCCGTTTTCCTTAAGAGAGCGTTTAATGTGAACAGGCCGTCCCAACAAACCTAACTCGGATTCTAGGAACAGCGCTGGTTGCACAGGGCCCCAGGGAACTGGGGAAGGGGGCAAGAGACTGCCAACATCAGATTTGGGGACGCACTTCCTGAATATAAATCATGTTTAAATGAGCATGACTCTAAAAGATTACAGAAAAATTAAAACGAGATCAAAGGGATTACACGCCAACGGGGCCGGGCAATGGTCCAGTGCAGAGGGCATCCGCCGCACTCGACGGACCCAGCTTAGATCCCGGGCTTCCCATATGGTTCCCCGAGCACCACAAGGAGTAATTCCTGAATGCAGAGCCAGGAGTCACCCCTGTGCATCGCCAGGGGTGCCCCCAAAACAAAACAAAGAAAAATGTACTACACTTCGCAGTGTCAGGACGGCCGAAACTAAACCAGCCATGCTGCAGGAGACAGACGCCACCTCGCGGTCTTTACCCGAGGTTTGGAGTGCGGGCAGCGTACCCGTCCTCCCACAGCAGCTCAGCAGCTCCTTTTCATTAGTTTTGGGTCATTTTGTGATGGGGAGTCACAAAACCCTGCACACCAAGAAGCACAGGCTCCTGCGGGCCTCATCTGGGTGTTTGCTCTGGAGAATGAGACCACTCTGGGGGCTCTCAGCAGCATGTGGTCCCAACGAGAATCAAACCTGGGTCTCCCTCACGCCAACACTTGCCCCAAATCTGGGGCTCCCTCAAATCTTCAGTCCACCCAGGACGGCACACCGGGGCCCTCGAAACCTTGAGTCTACTCAACAATTCAGCAGCCGATCTCTGAAGCCCCTCCTGGGGATGGACCCCAAAGGGAAGCACAAACAACAGCTGGCCACAGAGGGGCTGAGGACAGTGAGGGGGGGTTGAGGGGCCCCCAGGACCCCGGGATGCCCGGCCTGGAAACAACACAGCTGTGGGGGGGCCCTGCACGTCCACCCTCATTGGGTGTTGTGACCCCGCCAACACCCAAACCCTGTCCCAAAGGAGATTGAGGGGCAGCAGCAGCACAGGCCAGAGGTCAGAATTTTTATTGATTTATCTGTTGCTTTTTGAGTCACATTTAGCAATGCTCAGGGGTTATTCCTGGCTCTGCATCAGGAATTACTCCTGACATGCCTCAAGACCATATGGGATGCCAAGGATCAACCCTAGGTCAGCCACATGCAAAGCCCTGCAGAAATTCTGTTTAACTTTGGGGGGAGAGCCATCAGTGATGCGCAGGGGCTTACTCCTGGCTCTTGCTCAGGAAGCACTCCTGGACCGAGTGTGCTCGGACGACCATATGGGTGCCAGGATTCGAATCCAATTGGTTCTCATGTAAGGCAAAATGCTTTCCTGTATTCTCTGCATTGTTTCTCAATCCCTGGAGGTCGTACTTTCATCCACACCCAGATAAAAAAAAAACAATTAATTGATCCAGTCTCTGCACTTTGGCCAAGTAATTTCCTTTGGAGGGGGGGGAAGAAGTTTCCCTGGCACAGCGGGAGCATCTCTGGTCCGTGGTCAGCTGGAGAACAGCCCATCAGCTAGGGAGGCCCAAGAACTGACCCGTGGGGCACTGGAATCGGGTGATGTGGGCAGGGCTGGGAGGAGGCCATTTTTCTCTCCCATTTTTATTGGGGGATGGGACATGGAGCCACATATAAAGTCCTGCCCACTGGGGAAAACTGTCCCAGCATCCAGACTCCAGCCTACGTGGGTACAGGGCCTCAGCCACCCCATCGCCCGCAGCCATGCCAGGCCTAGAGTTGCTGCTACTATTGGTTCTGGGCCTGTCCGGCTCCTTTGGGGTCATCCCAGGTAAGGTCATCCCAGGTAAGGAGGCCTATTGCTGGGGGCTTACCCATCCTGATGGGGCCTCCACTCCTCGGGGCCAGAGGAAGAGAAGGTGCCGGAAATTCTGGAACAAGAAGGCGCCGGGCCCTGGACGCCCCAAGAAGCTGCAGCCCATCGAGACGAGGGCCAAGAACTTGATTCTCTTCCTAGGAGATGGTGAGTGCACGTCCTGCCTGCCCGGCACGCGACCCCTCCCAGGCCCCCCAGGTGACCCGCTCTCTCCCTCAGGGATGGGGTGCCACAGTGACAGCCACCCGATCCTGAAGGGGCAGCTTAGAGGCAACCTGGGGCCAGAGACTCCTGGCCATGGATCTCTTCCCCTATGTGGCTCTGTCCAAGGTAAGTGCTTGGGGCCTCAGGAGCCCCACCACGAGACTAGGGGCGTGGATCAAGAGAACAAGGTGAGGAGGTGTAAGGTCTGAGATCTGAGGTTGCATCTATCCCCAGACATATAGCGTGGACAGACAAGTGCCGGACAGTGCATCTACAGGCACTGCCTACCTGTGTGGGGTCAAAGGCAACTACAAGACCATCGGGCTCAACGCTGCGGCTGTGGTTGGCCAATGCAACACCACGTGGGGCAATGAAGTGTACTCGGTGCTGACCGGGCCAAGAAAGCAGGTGGGCGCAGGCCTGGGCCACGGGAGCAGGGTGCTTGATGGGGACGAGAGCATCGCCTCGACCTCTGCCCCGCCCCTGCAGGGAAGGCGGTGGGGGTGGTGACCACCACCAGGGTGCAGCACGCGTCCCCCCGCTGGCACCTACGCTCACACGGTGCACAGGGACTGGTACTGACGCCGACATGCCCCCAGAGGCGCTGAAGGAGGGCTGCCAGGACATCGCCAGCCAGCTCATCAGCAACGTGGACATCGACGTGGGCACCTCGCGGGCAGGGCAGGGCGGGCACAGCCACGGCAACACCCCACAGCCTGGGCCTGCGAGCTGGTGACCGGCACGAGAGCCCAGGGTGGGCTGGGGGAAGCCCGCACCCAGCCGGCTCTGTCTTTAGGTGATCCTGGGTGGAGGCCGCAGCTACATGTTTCCCAACACGACCCAAGACCCTGAGTACCCCAACGACCCCTCCAGAACGGAACCCGGAAGGACGGGAGGAACCTGGTGCAGGAGTGGCAGGACAGGCACAAGGTGAGGGCGCGGGCGGGGCGCTGGCGGGCGGGGGGCGGGCGCTGGGCGCGCTGAGGCTGCTTCGCCCCCACAGAGTGGGCGCTACGTAGTGGAACCTCAGTGACCTGAAGGAGGCCGCGCAGGACCCGTCCGTGACTCACATCATGGGTAAGGACCCCACCGGCTGTAGCCCGCCTCCAGGGACTCCTGGCCACACCGCTCGGTCGCGGTGCCCTGAGCTCTCCCTCCCCGCCAGGCCTGTTCGAGCCGAAGGACACCAAGTTCGACATCGACCGCGACCAGAGCGTGGACCCGTCGCTCATGCAGATGACCGAGGCGGCCCTGCAGCTGCTGAGCAGGAACCCCCGCGGCTACTACCTCTTCGTGGGGTGAGGGGGTGGCGGGGCGCCCAGGCCGACCTCCGGAGGGGGCCGATCTGGGGCGGCCCCATCCTGAGCTCCAAGCGGCCCTCCTGCAGGCGGGTCGCATCGACCGAGGGCCACCACGACGGCAACGCCGCGTACCGGGCACTGACCGAGGCCGTCATGTTCGACTCCACCATCGAGAAGGCCTCGGCGCTCACCAGTGAGCAGGACACCCTGATCCTCGTCACAGCCGACCACTCGCACGCCTTCACCTGCGGCTACACGTACCGCGGATCTTCCATTTTCGGTAATTCAGCGGGGTGTGGAGGGCCGGCTCTCGGTGGTGGGGGCCCCTCATGGGGGCATGGACTCCACGGAGCTTGGGCCTCCATTGGAAACTGTCTCTGCGGGGCGGAACTCTGATAGGGGCGTGGCCTCCGTTTGGGTGGAGCCCCTTGGGGGGGCGGACCTCCTTTGGGGGTGGGGTTTATGTTGAGGGCGGGCCTGCATTGGGGCGGGTCCCTTAGGGAGAAGGTTCTTTTGAGGGTTGGACTACTCTGGGGTGTCCCTCCCTGGGCGGGCCCCTCCTTGGGCGGGGTCTCTCTTGAGTGGGGGGGCCCCGTTGGGCGGCCTCCGTTGGGCAGGGCCTCCCCCTTGATCTGGGCCTCCGTTGGGCAGGCCCTCCCTGGGCGGGGCTCCCTTGGGGCGGGGCCTCTCTTGGGCGGGGCCTCCCTTGGGTGGGGCCTCCGTTTATCAGGGCCTCCCTTGGGCGGGGCCACCCTTGGGCGGGCCACCCTTGGGGGGGGCCTCCCTTGGGCGGGACCTCCCTTGGATGGGGCCTCCTTGGGCGGGGCCTCCATATAGTGGCGCCTCCACTGGGGCCTGGGCTGAGACTCAGTTTGCACATCTGGCCTCTAGACTCAGGACAGCCCCTGGCAGACCTAGGAGAGGGCAGGGCTTAGTGCCTCGGAAGCTGCCCATAGGCCGCGGTTAGTGACCTCACCGGGCCCCCCTCACTCCCGCAGGGCTTGCCCCCGAGAAGGCCTTGGATGGCAAGAGCTACACCTCCATCCTCTATGGCAACGGGCCGGGCTATGTGCTGGGGCTGGCAACCGCCCGACGTCACCGAGGCCGAGCAGTGAGTATCCGGGTGGGCGTGGGGGGTATGGCGGGGGTGGCCCTCTCACAAGCCCTGACGGCTGCCCCCTGCAGACTCCCCTCGCACCTGCAGCAGGCGGCCGTGCCCCCGCAAGTCGGAGTCACACGGAGGCGAGGACGTGGCACTGTTCGCGCGTGGCCCGCAGGCTCACCTGGTGCACGTGCAGGAGCAGAACTACATCGCGCACCTCATGGCCTTCGCCGCCTGCCTCGAGCCCTACACCGACTGCGGCCTCAGGAGCCCCAGCGACTCGGCAGGCCCCAGGGCCAGCCCACCGTGCTGGCGCTGCTGGCTGGGGCCCTGCTGCTGCTGCTGCTGGAGGCCTGAGCGCCCCGGAGCCCCCGCGCCCTGCCCGCCTCCAGGGCTCCCACTCGCGCGCCTGGCCACCCTCTCAGTCCCCCTGGGTACACCCCGACCCCACCCGACCCTTCTCTAGACAGAACTGGAGGCCCCCGCAGTCTGAGAAGGGCACCCCGACGCTGCTCTGACCCCGTGACCCCAGCCCCACGGACCGCATTGTGTGCGCCTCGACACTGCACCCCCAGGGAAGAGGGGCGGTCTAAGCACTCTTTGCTGGGCCCAATGCCTGTGGGTCAGCCCCGCTGCTGCCCCCCCCACTGCCACGACCCCACCCAGAACTACAACCTCCCAAAGCTCTTCCTCCTCCTCCTCCTCCTCTCCCTCCACCTCCCTTTCGCGCTTTCTCCTCCCTCCCACCTGTTCCCTTCCTCCTCCCCCCCGCGGATTTGTAACAGGTGAGACTGCCTCCTCCCTGGGCTCTTTGCCTGGGAAGACAGAGTTCAGTGAAATAAAGTGCTCCCTGGGTGATGTGGCAGTGGGGTGTTCTCAAACGCTGCAGCTCTGGGGCGTGTCTAAAGTGGGGGGGCAGAGCGATAGACCTGCGGGAGGGGCGTTTGCCTTGCACATGGGCGACCCAGCTTCGATCCCCCGGCATCCCATATGGTCCCCGAACACCCCCCACGTGTAACTCCTTAATGCAGAGGCAGGAGTAACCCCTGAGCATCGCTTGGTGTCACCCAAAAAAGCCTAAAAAATTAATTAATTAATTAATTAATTAATAAGTAGTTGGTGGTTCACTGAGACAGGGGCAGTTCTGGCAGGAGAGCCGGAAGTGAGGGCTTCTGGGCGGGTAGGCAGAAGGTCAACATCTAGACCACAAGATGGGTGTTGAGAGACCCCCCCACAGCCGAGCTAAGAACGGAGAGCCTGTCTGGGAGCAGGAGTGTGGGGTGGAAGAGAACATGAGGGGGACCTGTGGGGCTCTGGGAGGGCTCTGAGGGAAGCAGGGGCACTTCCCGAAAAGCCCTGCTGTGTCCTGGAGAACAGGCCAGCGGTAGGGACAGAGCAAGCAGAAGGGAACGTGCCTGCCGGGACCCCTGAGTGCTGAGTGCACCCCAAAGGGAAGCAAGGAGGGTTCGGGAAGGCGAACTCGGTGATGCTCTCTCATACAGGTTTACAAAACTGCACATTTGTAGGTACCCTCTGAGGGTTCGGACACACACTCTGTCCAGAGAGGTGAGTGCGGTTCAGTCGCACTTTCCGTGCCAAACTCCAGCTTTCATGTTGCAGTAATGCTCAGGGCTTGAGCAGTAGTACGGCAGGAGGGCATTTGCTTGCACGGGTTGACCCAGGTTCCATCCCCTGCACCCCATACTGTCCCCAAGCCCACGAGGAGTGATCCCTGGCACAGAGCCAGGAATAAGCCCTGAGCACCACTGGGTGTGGCCCAAAAAAACAAACCCCCCAAAAAATTTTAAAAGCTATTGAAGGCCAAGCTTAGGGTCAGTCCCAGCTCTGGGAAGTCTGCATGCTGAAAGCAGAGTGTCTTTTAGGGGCTCTCAGACCCCTGCACTCAGAAATCCCCTGGCTGTGAGGCCCAGGCTCTGGTGGAACTGTAGCAGCTGCCCATCGCAGCCATGCCAAGCAGGGGGCGCGGGGCTGCTGGGAAGGTGTCGCCTGCTTTGGACGGGGTCCAGACCCACCACGGTTGGCCAAAATTCCTCTGCTTTTAGGTTTGACTTGAGGTCACACCTGGTGTTGCTCTAGGGTTACTCGTGGCTCTGCACTCAGGCGGGAGTCACTCCTGAAGATGCTCAGGGGAAACCGGGAGGGAACTCGTGTCAACCACGTGCAAGCAAATGCCCAACCTGCTGTACTGTGGCTCTGGCCTTAGGGTGATGATGGCACTTCTTAATAGTCTCGGCCCACCAAACCGGTAACTTTATGAGTGACTTTGTTGGCCTACAGTGATTTCTGGATTTTCTCAGCCTGTTTCTGTCCACACTATGCATGTCAGATGAAGGATTTCATCATACAGCCACAGAAATTGCCTCAAAAAAAAAAAAAAAAACTAGCACCATAGGGCCAGAGCAATAGTGCAGCAAGGAGGGCATTTTTCCTTATATGCAGCCAACTCCAGGTTTGATCCCCAGCATCCCATATGGTTCCCTGAGCACCACAAGAGTAATTCCAGAGTGCAGAGCCAGAATAAGCCATGAGTATCATCGGTTGTGGCCAAATCACTTGATCACTTGACATCCCGTTATTCATCAATTTGTTCAAGCGGGCACCTAGTAACATTTCCATTGGATCCTATCATGTGCCAGTGTAGCCCAATGGCATCTGGTTGTTTCAGGAATACGAAGAGCCTCAAACCGTTCGTTCAGGGTCTTAACGAAGAAGTCTGACCATCTTGTAGGTGGGGGGGCCATGTGATCTTTTGACATCCCGTGGGATCCAGTCGGTAACAGCTCTAGTCCAGCGGGCGCCTCCTAATCTCATTACATGTCCAGCCCATCTGATTTTTCATGCCTTGTCAAACGAGACAGCGCTCCCTGACTCTGGATCGCCGACGGAGGTCAGAACTCCGAATTCTTCTCTCACTTGAGTGAGGCGTGATATTCCAAGTATAGCTCTTTCCATTCCTCTTTGGAGACCCAATAGCATTCTTTTTTTTCTTTTGGTCACACCCGCGATGCCCGAGGGTTACTCCTGGCTCTGCACTCAGTAATTACTCCTGGCAGTGCTCAGGGGACCATATGGGATGCCAGGGATTGAACCCGGGCGGTAGGCCAGCTGCATGCAAGGCAAACGCCCTACCGCTGGGCTATCGCTCCAGCCCCAACCCGAATAGCATTCTCATCCTGAATTCATAGGGCCCAGGTCTCTGAGGCGTATGTTAATGCAGGGAGAATGGTGGAGTTGAAGAGATGTGCCCGGAGACGGAGGTGCTTTGTCCTTTTAGCTATTTCTTTGATGCTCTTGAAGGTGTTCCACGCCACTCTCTTCCTCCTGTGCAGCTCAGGTGCTAGGTCGTTCATCATGTTGACTTCTCAACCTAGGTACACATAACTGCTGCATTCAGAGATGTCTGTTCCATTGAGACTGAATGGGGCCTCTGGAACTAGTTCATTTTTCATGAACATTGTTTTGAGATTCAGCTGTAGACCTATCTTTGCACATTCACGGTCGAAGTCAGCCAGAATTTGTGCCACTTGGCTAATTTGTGCTGCTTGGCTAATGTTTGGTGTTATTAAACGATGTCATCAGCGAAGCAGAGGTGGTGGCAGTTGCCGAATCGTCTATCTTTACTCCCCATTCCTTCCCATTCTAACTGTTGCATGATGTTCTCGAGGGTGGTGCTGAAGAGTTTTGGTGAAATGGTATCACCTTGCTGAACCCCTCTTCCTTGTAGAATGGTGAGATCCCGGTGATGAATCCGTAATACAGCTCACAAAGGATCTTGATGTATTGGGTTTGAACACCCTGTTTGGCTAGGGCTTCGATGACTGCTTCAGTCTCCACAGAATCAAAGGCTTTCTTTAAATCAATGAACGTGAGACAGAGCGGCATTCTGAACTCCCTACAAACCTCAATGAGCTTGGTTACCATGTGGATATGGTCGATTGTGCTGAACCCTTTCCGGAAGCCAGCTTGCTGAGGTTGTCCTTCATCTAGTGTTCTGCCAGTCCTGTTCAGGATGACTCGAGTGAACAGCCTATAGATGACGGACAACAGGCAGATGGGGCGATAGTTGCCGATGTCGTGAATGTCTTCCTTCTTGAACAATACAATTGTCCTGCTGGTTTCCATTGGGAGGGCACCTTGCATTCAGACAGGTAGCGTGTGAAGATCTGAGCCAGTGTATTGATGAGTACCGACGGCAGATTCTTCAGGTGTTCGGGTCTGACTTTGTCTGGGCCTAGTGTTGTTTGGCTTCTTTACCGACAAAATGGCACATGTTGGATTTCAGAAGGGAGAATGTTGGGAACGACATATCCATCCCGCGGAATTTGGTATGTGGGCAGGTGGATGTGGCTATCAAAGAGATCTGAGTAGAAGTCATGGTTAATCTTCTCCATTGCCTTTCTGGAAGATGTGATAGATCCATCAGGACGTTGGAGGGCAGTCATCTTGGTCTTATAGTTGGCTAAGGACAGGCAGGCAATGCTAATGCTTTTCCCGGCTTCTGCTGCATCTTCCAGCACTTCTGCTCTTCTGTCTTTGAGGTCTTCCCTTTATCGCTTCTCTCTGCTTTGCGAGCTTGGACGTTAACATTTGGTTTCCTGAGGCTCGCCTTGCCATGTTGGCAAAATGAGTTTGAGAGTTTCTGAAGACAGGGGTCCTTTTGTGTCTTTCTCTCTCTCTCGGCATTCTTCGCACAATCATGGAGGTGCTGAACCAGTCGGTTGTATTCTTCATCGATGTCGCCAATGATGGTATCTTCCCATGTTGCCGCAATGGTGCCAAGAGTTCCCAGTTGGTGGTTATTCTGGGAGTTCTCTTCCTGAACTTTGCAGCCTTTTCTCCCCATTGCGTGAAGTAGAATTTTTGCACCAAGGAGACGGTGGTCCGATACTGTTTGGAATTTTGGGACTACAGCAACATCGGTCAGGCAAAACCATCGATGTGGCCAGTAATAACTGTGGCCAAATAAAGAAAAAATACTAGCACCAGTGGACACTTTCTGAGACTTGTGAAGGTTCAACCTGCAGGTGCCCAGAAGTGCCTTTCACTGTTTGTTTGTTTTTCTTTCAAGCCTTTGTGGCAGGAGGTGACTGCAGCCAGGGCTCACTTCTCTTGGGGGAGACCAGACTGGAGAAAGGGGAACGCTGGACACTCGGGGTATGGAGCGGGTGTGTGGGAGCGGGCAGCCATCCCCTTCTGCTCTGCAGGCTTTGGTCTGACCGTGTCCTGGGTTTCCAGATGGGCTGCTATTTTATCTCTGCTTTGCGTCGCTTTTGTGAGCTCCCGCTAACTTTGCTAACTTCCTTTACCCAGAGCCTTTAAAAAATGCTTTCCAGAGCCAGAACAATAGTACAGCAAGTAGGGCCCTTGCCTTGCACACAACCAAACTGGGTTTGATCCCTGGCACTCCAGAGTGTCCCTCATGCCTACCAGGAGTGATTCCTGGTGGTGAGCCAGGAGTAAGGCCTGACCATCGCTGGGTATGACCCCAAAAGCAAAAAAAAGAAGCTTCTGCCTGTAGCCATGTTGAATGGAAAGCCCTGAGCCATGGATGGCCTGGGGCCCATCTGAACCCCAGGCAGCGGTCCAAGGCCTAACCCCAAGAACTACCTCTGCCCCAGGCGCTTTGCTGATAAGCCAACACATGGCCCAGCCACAGCTGCTACCCTTTTAGCCAGCCAGATGGCAGGGGTTCAGGCCTACAGCTCCCCTGCAGATGCGAGAGGGGTGTAGCTCAGGCCAGCATTTGTTTCTTTTAAACAAAAAGTTCACCCACTTCCACCTCTCAGGCACACCCTAACTGCCTGGACTTCATCTAAAACTTGGACACAGTGTTTACACAATGTTTTTTTGGTCGGGGTTAGGAGCACAGCCAGACTCCCAGGAGTTACTCCTGGCTCTGTGCTCAGGCAACACAGCACAGTTTGATCCAGGTATTGCCATGGATCAAACTCTGGTGAGCTCTGTGCAAGGCAAGTGCCCTCCCCTGCTGTCATCGCTTTCTGTCCCTCCAAAACGTTTTCCTAAAGCATGCTGTTTCACCTTGCTTTGATGAGGAAGGGAAACTAGCTACACAAATAGTAAGCAGTGGTATATCAAAGAGAAGGTGTGTTTCTTCAGTTCTCCTCTGCCCCTGGCCTACCAGGCTCTCCTGAGCAAAAAAGCTGACAGCAATATAGGACTGGAGCGATAGCACAGAGGGAGGGCGTTGCCTGCATGTGGCTGACCTGGGTTAGATTCCTGGCATCCCATATGGTGCTGGAGCAATGAACAGGAGTAATTCCTGAGGTGCAGAGCCAAGAGTAACCCTGAGCATCGGCGGGTGTGACAAAAAAGCAAAAATAGACAGGCAGACAGACAGACAGATAGAGAAGAGCAGACAGCAATATTGGGGGCACCAGAAGATGTTCAAGAACATCAGTCCCCAGCCCTTCCATCTCCATGCCCCAGCAGGCGTGCCTATGAGCAGGCAGCCACCAGGCCCAGCAAAGCCAGATCAGCTACACCAGACCCACAGCCGCAGGCTTGTGGCACTTGCGGACACGTGACAGACTAGATAATAATCAAGTTAGGACAGGTCCTTCCCAGGATCTTACACATATATACACTGTAATGATCATTGTGGGTATAACAAACTGGGGAGGTGCTGATGGGGAATGGTAATGTCAGACTAGAACTCACCGTTGAATGGAACACATATTGACTTACATGTTAAACCGTAAATATCTGTAGGGCAAGCCACAATATGTAAGAAGAGAGAGAGAGAGAGAGAGAGAGAGAGAGAGAGAGAAATACAGAGACAGAGACAGAGAGAGACAGAGAGAAAGAGAGAAAGAAAAAAGAGAGGCCTATTATAGAGGCAGGCTGCGGGTGGGTGGAAGGAATTGTTATGGGAATGGGGCACTGGTGGAGGGGTGGGGACTGGAACATTGTAGGACAGAGACCCAATTATGAACATCTTTGTAATTGTATATCTCACGGTGGTATAATAAAAACAAAATAAAGTATAATATATGTGCCTTAAAAAATAAAAAAGAACATCAGCCTCCCTCCTTGACGCCATCAGGGAGCCTGGACGGGAACCGAGCAGGTCACTGCTCATGGAGAAGGTCAGTGCTAGCTGGTGTCCTGCGGGACCTCTGCTCAAACCTCCACCGCTTCCCCAGTGCCACGCTATGGACACGTGGGTCCCCACGTTAGGGCCAGGCTGGAGAAAAGTGACAACAGAAAACACAGACAGGTGTGGCGGAACCGAGAGCCAGGCACACTGGCTGCATTCTCCGTGGGACAACCAGCCTGGGCCACCAGCACCCAAACCAGAGTGTGGTGAGGCCCCGCCTTCCCCACCAACGGGCCCTGAGGGCTCCTCCCTTTACCTGCCTGCGGCTAACTCCAGTCGGGGGCATGCAGGGAATGAACAAGAGGTCAGCACGCGTGGGGACACCCGCTGCTCGCTGCAAACTGCCTCCTGCTGGTTTAGTTTCAACCATGGGTGAAGCTTGTCCCTTGGTGGACAGGCATCCCGGGCTCCTGCTCCTCCCTCTGCACCAGAAATCACTCCCGCAGTGCCTGGGGGACCATGTGCGATATCTGGGATTGAACCCGGGTTGGCCGTGTGCAAGGCAAACACCCTCCCTGCTGTACTGTCACTCAGGCCCCAAAACTTGTTTTAGATGCTTGCCCGTTTTCCTTAAGAGAGCGTTTAATGTGAACAGGCCGTCCCAACAAACCTAACTCCGGATTCTAGGAACAGCGCTGGTTGCACAGGGCCCCAGGGAACTGGGGGGAAGGGGGCAAGAGACTGCCAACATCAGATTTGGGGACGCACTTCCTGAATATAAATCATGTTTAAATGAGCATGACTCTAAAAGATTACAGAAAAAATTAAAAACGAGATCAAAGGGATTACACGCCAACGGGGCCGGGGCAATGGTCCAGTGCAGAGGGCATCCCCTCCGTGCACTCGACGGACCCAGCTTAGATCCCGGCTTCCCATATGGTTCCCCGAGCACCACCAGGAGTAATTCCTGAATGCAGAGCCAGGAGTCACCCCTGTGCATCGCCAGGGGTGCCCCCAAACAAAACAAAGAAAAAATGTACTACACTTCGCAGTGTCAGGACGGCGAAACTAAACCAGCCATGCTGCAGGAGACAGACGCCGCCTCGCGGTCTTTACCCGAGGTTTGGGTGCGGGGCAGCGTACCCGTCCTCCCACAGCAGCTCAGCAGCTCCTTTCTTTATTAGTTTTGAGTCATTTTTTTCTTTTTTGGGTCACACGTGGCAATGCTCAGCGTTTATTTCCTGGCTCTTTCCTCAGGAATTACTTCTGGCAGTGATAGGGGACCATATGGGATGCTGGGGATCGAACCGGAATCGGCAAGCACAGCAGTTAGGGCGTTTGCGTGCAAGGCAAACACCCTAACCGCTGTGCTAGGGCTCCAGCCCCCAGTTTTTGGTCATTTTGTGATGGGGAGTCGGGGAGTCACAAAAACTGCACACCAAGAAGCACAGGCTCGGTGGGGCTCATCTGGGTGTTTGCTCGGAGAATGAGACCACTCTGGGGGCTCTCAGCAGCATGTGGCCCCAGCCAGAATCAAACCTGGGTCTCCCTCACGCCAACACTTGCCCCAAATCTGGGGCTCCCTCAAATCTTCTCAGTCCACCCAGGACGGCACACCGGGGACCTCGAAACCTTGAGTCTACTCAACAATTCAGCAGCTGATCTCTGAAGCCCCTCCTGGGGATGGACCCCAAAGGGGAAGCGCAGACAACAGCTGGCCACAGAGGGGCTGAGAAGGACAGTGAGGGGGTTGAGGGCCCCCAGGACCCCCGGGATGCCCCGGCCTGGAAACAGCACAGCTGTGTGGGGGCCCCTGCACGCCCACCCTCATTGCTGCTGGGACCCCGCCAACACCCACACCCTGATCCAAAGGAGACTGAGGGGGAAGCAACAGCAGAGGCCAGAGGTCAGAATTTTATCATCCATCCATCCATCCATCCATCCATCCATCCATCCATCCATCCATCCATCCATCCACCCACCCATCCATCCATCCATCCATCCATCCATCCATTTATTTATTGGCTTTTTGGTCCACATCCAGTTATGCTCAGGGGTTACTCCTGGCTCTGTATTCAGAATTACTCCCGCTGTGCTCGGGGACAATATGGGATGCCAGAGATCGAACCCGGGTCGACTGTGTGCAAGACAAACACCCTCCCTGCTGTACTATCTCTCAGGCGCCAATCAAAACTTTACTTTTATTTAATTGTTGGGCGGGGCCACGTCAGTGATGCGCAGGGGCTTACTCCTGGCTCTTGCTCAGGAAGCACTCCTGGACCATGCGTGCTCGGACGACTATATGGGGGTGCGGATTCAAGTCCCAGTTGGCCCCA
Source organism: Cryptotis parvus (assembly GCA_021461705.1). Taxonomy (NCBI): domain Eukaryota; kingdom Metazoa; phylum Chordata; class Mammalia; order Eulipotyphla; family Soricidae; genus Cryptotis; species Cryptotis parvus. The sequence goes on along the minus strand of JAJIBD010003379.1, from coordinate 1,750 downwards.
TGTAAGGCAAAATGCTTTCCCTGTATGTCTGTTTTGTCTTTCCAGCCCCTGGAGTCATACTTTATCTACACTCAGATAAATAAACCAATTAATTGATCCAGTCACTGCACTTTGGCCAAGCATTTCCTTCAGAGGGGAGGGAAGGGAAAAGTTTTCCTGACACATCCGGAGAACCTTTGAGACATCTCTGGTCCCTGGTCAGCTGGAGAACAGCCCATCAGCTGTTCTGAGGGGAGGCCTGAGGCCCTGGGATCAGGTGATGTGGGCAGGGCTGAGAGGGGCCATTTTTTCTCACATTTTATGGGGAGAGGAGTCTCCCAGTGCTCAGGCATTACTCCTGGCTCTGGGCTCACGGGCTTTATCCCTGCGGGGCTCGGGGCTGCTGTGTGTCGTGCAAGGCAAGCTCCCTGCTGCGGCCCTACTCCCCAGCTCTGTATTCTCCATTTTCCTTGCTAGAAGCAGTTCCGAGCTCAACGTGAGCATAGGACTCACCTTGGGGTCCACTCCTGGAACCACAAAACAGAAAGGAGAGGACACAAAATCTACTTTCTTTGCTTTCTGCTTGCGGCCACCCCCCACCACACTCAGGAGCTACTCCTGGCTCAGTGCCAGGGGCCCAACAGGGCTATGATACTGCCCAGGTGCCCACTGAACTCCTCCCGACCGCAGATGAAAAATAAAGTTTTTTACATGTCATTTCAAGTGTCAGGTCCCATTCACAAAGCCAAGCAACAATCTGCAGAACATTCTCTCCTCTTGCAAAGTGACACCATTCTCCCCAAGGGAGTCTCCCCACCTTGGCACCCTGGCACACACCCACCATTTGCTGTCTCGAGACCCCCTTTCTGCTTCTGGCCTCCTGAAACGGAAGCACAACACTTTTCTTTTAAATCGGATCCTGATCCCATGCACGGTGCAGCATCAGAAACCAGCAAGTTGGCTGCTGATTCCAGGTAAGCCTAGTCCACTCCTGCTGGGAATGGACACACAGGGCAGCCCCTCGGGCTAATGTGGAGGAAGTAGCTGACAGAGACTCGCTTTTCCCATCAGCCTCACCCACCTCTGCCCTTTGAGCTAATCACAAGGCAGGCGGGGTGGACACGGAGCCCTTTAACAGTCATGGATAAAGTCCTCCCCACAGTGCAGCTGCTGTCCTCATACTCTCGACTCCTGCCTCACCGGGTGCCCGGTGTCGGCCCTTCTGCCCTCAGCCATGCCAGGCCTAGAGTTGCTGCTACTATTGGTTCTGGGCCTGTCCGGCCTCCTCGGTCATCCCAGGTAGGGGTCATCCCAGGTAAGGAGGCCTATTGCTGGGGGCTTACTCCATCCTGATGGGGCCTCCACTCTCCCGGGCCAGAGGAAGAGAAGGTGCCGGAATTCTGGAACAAGAAGGCGTCGCGCCCTGGACGCCGCCAAGAAGCTGCAGCCCATCGGGATGAGGGCCAAGAACTTGATTCTCTTCCTGGGAGACGGTGAGTGCACGGTCCTGCCTGCCCGGCACGCGACTCTCCCCAGGCCCCAGGTGACCCGGGGCCTCTCCCTCAGGGATGGGCTGCCCACAGTGACAGCCACCCGATCCTGAAGGGGCAGCTTAGAGGCAACTCCAAAGAGACTCCTGGCCATGGATCTCTTCCCCATGTGGCTCTGTCCAAGGTAAGTGCTTGGGGCCTCAGGAGCCCCACCACGAGACTCAGAGGGCGTGGATCAAGAGAACAAGGTGAGGAGGTGTCAAGGTCTGGGAGCTGAGACC